>JAWNMO010000465.1:5695000-6000000 GCA_035043915.1 Drosophila paramelanica
GCGCTTGATGCGGCTTGCTGCTGTTGCTGCTGCCGCTGCTGCTCCTGGTGATGCTGATGCTGCGGGCACGTCTTGGCTGCATGTGGCTGATGTGGGCCACGCCCCAGCTGGCGCATTTTTGGGCTCATCACGTGCCCGCCTTTAGATGGAGTCCGGGCGTCGGGAGTTCCAAGCTTCGGTTCGGTCCCAGCTGCCTTTGGCCATAAAACGTGGCCTGGGGCCACTGAACAAAGCAAAAGTTTTAAACGTATCAATGCGATTTATGCAGCGACAAAATGTAACGGCTCACACACACACACACACACACACACACACGCGAGCACACACATGCCGCGATAAAAAAAAAAGAACAAGGAGTAGAAAATGTCGGCTAAAGGCAAACGCGTGAAGGGAAATGCAAAATAAATTGGCAGCTACCTTTTGGCTGCAGCCCCAAAAGCGTGCCGCAGTCGCCCCGCAGATTCCACAGCGTTTGCTACTGCATATTTCAGTACCACGGGGAAAATTGGAGAGAGCAGACGCAGCAGGCAAGAATGCACGAGCTAACGGCACATGCCCGACTTGATGATACTCTGTAAATACGTTTTTGTTACAACTGAACAGAAGATAAGAAAATGCCAGCAGCATAACAGAACAACCCTTTTACACAGTTTGCGGCGCACAGGGTATACCAGAAAGAGGCAGACAAAGCGTTAAATCCGCAGCTAGCAAGCCAAAGAAAATCTATAAAAGTCGACGCTTTGTCGCAGCCGCAGAAAACAAAAAAAAAAAAAAAAATTGAAGAAAATAAAATGCTTGGCATGACATCGACTGCCAGGACAAGAACAAAGCCAACAAGAATTCCAAAAAGACAAAACGAGATGCCACACGGCGCTTGTCTATCGGCCCGTCGATGTCCCATCGCACCGACCAGGCCTATTAATCAATGGCAGACGCACTTCAGTCGGCCACAGCTTTTTTTTTTTTTTGGTTTTGGTTTTTGGTCTATTTCGAGTGCTGCTCGAGGGCTACAAAGAGACAGAGAGAGAGAGAGAGAGAGAGAGTGCTGCCTGGCCAAAAACAGCTGTCTGACAATAACAACAACAAAATAAGAAAAAGTATTGTACAAGACCAAAAGGTTAAACGCAGTCTACCACGCCCATCTATGCCACTCCCACTACCTTTGACGCAATTAGCGAACATTTGGCGAGAATTTCGCTGGCATTTTGAATAATTATGACAATTGAAAAGTTTCTGTCAACTGTCAGAGAGGAGTCCAATAATGAGCTTAAATGATTGGCAACGCACAACAACAACAACAATAACAACCAGAACAGCCCAACGGCATGTGTCAACAGTTAATTGGTTAATTGGATGTCAGAGTAAACAGAGGCAAATCCTGAAAATATCTGGAAAACTCAATGATTAGATGACTTAAGAAAGCTAAACAAAAAAAAAAAAAAAATAATAAAGCAATTTCGCCGTCAGCTAAAAATAGTCAGATAATTGACGGTTACTAAAAAGGTGTTATGAAAAGCTTTCAGTATTCATTTGAAATATATTTATAGCTCGCATTATCAACATCACAGGAAATTGGGTTAAAAAGAATGCAAGACAGTAACAAGGAAAAACAATTTTCTTTAGCGTGCCAAAGATTCAAAAAGTTAAAGCTAGACCTTGGAATATTTGAATAGTATATGCTCCTTTATACCCGCGTCAGACAAGGTGCTATGATTTTTTTGATACGCCCACTGGGGGCTTGGCAAATCGATAAAATGTATACACCTGCCTCAGTGCTGACCTCCTCTAATATGCGAAAATCGACATTTCCCAGCCAGTTTTCAAATGCCTTCGTCGAAGGATCAGGTCGCAAATTTTGTTTAGAGTATTTCCACTAAAACTTTTAATATCTCGTTCTTGTTATATCAATGGAAAAGCAATATCAATGGAAATTAGTTGTCTAAAGCGATCTCATACTGTGATCAATAGAATCAATTCGAAATCAATTTACTTGTTAAGCGTTGAGTGCTTGCGGGTGACATTTGTTTTATTGGAATGTTGAGTAGTGAGCTTTGGGGCTTGCCAAAGCGGTAATTTTGATTGTACTGTCAACTGTCTGAAAGGTGACAGTTTGGGGAGCAAAACCAAAGCAAACTGTATTGAGATACGCAGCAACAGGGAGAGTTGCTTTCTGTCGGTCGCCCACTTTCAGCTACTCGGGGCGGTTGCCTGCGTGTCACGCACTTTGTCTGACGTGTCGCTGACAACTAATTAGTTTTGTTGTTTTGTTTCGCTTTTGTTTGGTTTAAACGAGCGTTGGAAATGCTCGACGCGATTTACACGTGCAAAATCGGCTTAATAATTGATGCGAATGTTTTGCCTCACTGTGCTTTGTTGTTTCGCTTGGCCAAAGGCAATAAATACATTCAATATGTGTATAGCATATACAACCGGAAACCACTAAACCAACAAAATGGCCGAGGAGAATATGCGTTCGCCTCTCAGCGAACCCAACGAACAACATGTGTGTTTTTGTGTGTGTGTGTGTGTGCCCCTTTTTTTTTGGGTCATTTGCCGCAATCAATTTCGATTTAGTAGCTGCCATAGTTTAGCTATGCGCCATTGTTCGATTATCATCGAGTGAGAGAGAGAGAGAGAGTGGGCTGGATGGAAAGCCTGATGTTTTGGTAGCCCAAAAGTCGCACGCCCACTTAATTAAATGCCCAGGCTAATTCGTACTTAACCTTGAGAGCGAGCAAACTAAACAAACAAAACAAAAAAAATGTGTACCAAGCACCTGCTGCACTTTGCCACTGTTCCCTTCTCCCTTTCGCACTCAACTGACCTGAATGAGCGGCTGGTCGAGTTGTCTAATTCTCAATGCATTTGCTGAAGATAAGCCGCAGTCAGCGCAGGCGAAGGCAAAGCAACGAAAACGAAAACAAAAACAAAAACGAAACAAATGCCGAACGTCTTCTTCTGCTTTAACTTGTGCTTTTTCTAAGCATGTCATTCGCTTGCGCTCTGTAACAGGCACGCACACATACATGTACATAGGCAGGCCTGCACGCATGTAAAGAGAGAGCAGTGCGCGTATGAACAAGAAAGAGACAGCTTTCCTATATTCGTTGCACTTGTTATTGCTGCTGCTGTTGTTGTTGTTGTTGTTGTTACGTTCTGTTTTTTGTTTCTTGCTTTGCCTTGGCATTTTTCTACTCAATAGAACGGAATGGCGTAGGCTTTGAATGCTTCTGCTTTCTGCTGCTTTCTGCTGCTGCTGCTACCGCTGCTTTTGTCTGCTTTGTTTTTCGCTGCTGTTGGTGTTGCTTTTGCTGTTCTACTGCTTCTTCTACTTATTATTTGCGGTTTGCTGCGCACAGTTTTGCCCGGCTCGGTTCGCATTTTCACCTGCAATTTTTTGCAACTTTCAATTAGGAAGGCATTAAGCCAGAAAGTGCTTCAATGAGCGGGCCCAAAGAGGGGGTGGAGGCACATTCTGGTGCTGAATGTTCTTGAAAGGCCATGCCACAAAAAAAATAACCTGCAGCAAAAGAAATGTGCAACAAAAAATATGCCAAGCTGATGACTCGAATGAAAATTCGGTTCGGATTTGACAGTCATCCGCCCCCAATCCCCCAATCCCCCCGCATTCTCGTGCAGATTCCCTTTTTATGCTTGCCTTCTATTTGTCGTTGCCCGCTGGGCGTGGCACTTTAATTAAAATTCCCCCACCGCCCCCGCACACTGCATTCGACTCATAATAATAAATATGATTTGCCATTACTGAGCCAGCCAGCGGCGGGCTAGAAGAGAGTGCGCCGGGCTTATTCTCTCAGCCAGGTCAAGGAGTAGACGAAGTGAGGTGTGCCTGGGGGAGGGGGGACCTAAAAATATCAAACAGCACTCTCATGCTAAAAGGAAAACGACAACTACATACATTCTGGCATTGCAAATTTATACAGATATTTAAGTAACTGTTTTAAAAGCTTTTGAATAATATTTGAGAGAAACAACAACAGCTTCCATGGAATAACTAAAATCTACCATATGAATATTAATTGCAGGATGGTTGTAAATTTCCTTGGAAATGCTTTTTCAAATAAATGTATTTGTTATTTTTATAAATTTGATCAAAAGTGCTACGTTTTTTTTAGGGCAGAATGATTTTTAATATAAATTAGCTGCATAAATCAATTCCAAATACCTATTTGATTCCAATTTATTGCATTTAGATAACGCCAACGGGCTTGGATCCCACTCAGCAAAAACTCACCTGGAATGAGATGGAGAAATGAAATCGTGTATTAAAATCAATGTTCATAAATGTAAACGTGTTTTAATTGTTTTAATTGTACGGAAGAAAAAAAACAAACTAACCAAACTTCAAATAACTGCCAAAGCAATTGACAATCCAACAACAATTATAACAACTAATCGCACACGTGAATAAAGCAAAAATTTATTGCAATTGCCGCAGCCAATTGTGAAAAGAGAAATGAAAAAAAAAGGAATACGAAAACGAAAACTAAAACAGAAAATGCAACCACGCAAAATACGAAAACATTGTAAAAACTAATGAACAAAAGCTGTTGAAAACTGCAAAAACAGCGGAAAATTTTTGCGTTTTTGGTCAGAAATTATAGCGAGCAAAATGTAGTGTTAAAAGAGCGGGGCGGGGCAGAGGTGGGTGTGGAAGTGTGTGAATGTTTGTAAAGTGCGAAATGATTTGCACATTGCAATTATGTAATACACATGCCAGCAAGTTTCAAAGCGCTTGACGAACTAACTGCGAGTTGTAGTGTGTGTTTGTGTGCGTGTGTGGTGGGGGCTGCCTATAAAGGTCGACCTGGTCGACTTGTGCAGGCATTTGGACAATGCGAGCGTTAATAAGGCCAATACGATTTTGCCATAGAGCAATAAAGAACAATTAGGCGAAAGATGGATCCGAGATTTTATTACCGTTGCAAAAACCACGGGCAGAATAGCGGTTTACTTGCAAAGTAAATTCAAACACAACTAAATTGAACATAGGATGCAACAACAAATCTCTGAATTACAACAACAGTTTACATTGTCCTCTGTGTTGTTTTATTCGAAAACGGCGGCATGAGTGCGTTCCTTGGCAGCTGCGGGGGACGCACGGTTCAGCAATAAAGGAAAAGAAAAAAGAGTGCAGATCATAGGCAGCAGCGCTCATGACGAAAAGAGACATAAACTTCTCGCTTATGTTTTGTTCGAAGTTGTCGGGTTCCTGGGCGATTTCGGGGGAATAGTGTGTAGCGAGGTGCCGGTAGCTCGAAATTTTGCCTGCCAGAGTAACTTAGAAAAATAAAAGGAAATGGTCCATAATTCGGCGCATCGACGTGACGACACACTGCCTACATTTTGGCATACTTATGCATTGCAAAGACAATGTGTGCATTGTTTTGGGGCAACGACGCAAAAATACCCTTTTTATGCAATACATATAGAAAATGTTTATCAAAAATATATATTTTAATTAATAGTTCCCATTGAAACACAGCAATTTACACAGTGATTTACCAATTTTGTTTTTGAATTTTTGAGACCACTGTTAAATGCAGGTTTAGGAAAGGGTGTACTCGTGACTCAAAAATCAAAAATTATAAAAATTGGTCGGCTTCTGCAAGTTGAAACCAAAGACAATATAAATACTAAGATGAGTGACGTAGTACAACGAAAGGCCACAAAAGAGTTTGATTTTTGCAGAGTTGAGAACGAAAACAAAATCGGTGCACTTGCGCTCTCATAATTGTGAGAGAACGTAAAATAGAATGAGCATATGTACATACATACATACATATACCACGTATATATGAGGTACAAATGTATGTATGTTTGTGTTATTAGGCACTGCATTAGCTTTGGCTGCTGACAAAGTTGCAGTTTTCTTGCGTCCGACAAGATCTTTACATTAAAACCACCGCGACAATACCCTTTATTTTTTAATTAATACTAAAGTTTGTGTTTTACTGTGGTATTGTCGGTAAAATTGTAATTATTAAATCCAATTGTAATATTTACAAATTTATTTTGGATTTATAAATCTTTTTAAATAATATAAATAATATTAACATAAAAATTAATAATTATAAAATTTAAAATAAAATATGTATATGAATATATTAGTGTAGAATAGTTTGCGGTCGGCGCAAGAAAATCAACAAAATTCAAATTCGGCAGCCAAGGCCAATGCAATGCAAATTAACACATGCATTTTTATATTCGTGCAAAAATCACGCATGAAGCAATGAAGTAAAAAGAAAAGAAGAGTGCAGATCATAAGCAGCAGCGCGCACGATGAAAAGAGACATAAGCTTTTAGTTTTTGTTTTTGTCTGAAACGATGGCACAGATGCGTTACTTGGCGATTTCGGAGGAAATAGGATTGTGCAATAAAGGAAAAAGAAAAGAAGAGTGCAGATCATAGGCAGCATCGCTCACGACGAAAAGAGACAAGTTTTTCGCTTATGTTTTGTTCGAAGTTGGGGGGAACAGTGTGTAGCGAAGCGCAGGTAGCTAGAAATTTTGCCTGGCAGAGTAGCATAGTAAAATAGGGCGACGTGACGTCACACTGCCTCCTTTTCGGCAGGCAAAAATTTCGCACTCGCATAGAAATCTAAGATGTGACGTAGTGTATTGTATTATTAGATTTTCATTTATTAATGCATCAAATGATTGCGCGATACTCATCTTGGTATTTGTATTGTCTTTGTTGAAACCAAGACCAAGAAGAAGACATTTGTATGCATGTTTATGACTCTGCATAGCACAGTAATAGAAGATGGGCGCTTAGACAATTCGGCGTTGTGTGTTTGCTGTTTTCCAGCACTAGAAATTAGCTTGATAAAAAACAAAACACAAGCAAATCTTTAAATGTTGAATAGCTGTGTTTTATTTATAAGCGGCTGTTAATACAGTGAGTGATGAATGCAAGCTTTTAAAGCACCTTAAAGCTTCAGTTAATATTTAAAGCTTGCATTAAATCCGGCGTAAAGCGAATTGCTTGCTATGCATCCACTCGTTTGATTCGGGTGTTTGGACAGCGTTTTAAAAAATGAATGCGAAATAAATCGCAACGCTTAAATTTGGTTGAATAAACCACTTGACAGCCGCGTGCATTCATTCGCATTTTGATATTAAATTTTAATGTTGTTTAGATGCGCCACGAGGCAAGCGCCAAAATGAATGCGGAACGAATGAATGGGGTTCGTATTTTTGCACAGGCGACCTGAATGCAATTTAATATTCAGCTGATTATAATTGGATATAACATAATTCGTTCAATAGTCATAAAACGAATGCATTCGTTTGCAAATTAAACATTCATTTGCTGTACATATCACAATTTCAATTCGTTTAAATGTCATGTAAGTGATTTAAATGCGTTTCTAAATGCACTAATCCCGGCACATTAACAGCTCGTATAGACACACACACACACACACTTACACACACACTTACACACAGATTGTGAAAGCTGTGAAATATTACACCGCTGTGCAGGTAATTAATGACAACATTTTAATCGCCGAACGATAGCTGTGTATTACATAATGCTGCCTACCACCACCCCTTCCCCCGCCCCGTCGCATTTTCTTTCCGGCCAATGCCACAAGGCTTCGGCTAGATTTTGTGGGCCTGGCTAATATCATAAATGTTTGTCGCCGCCTTTAGCCATTCCGGCTGATGAATATTATTGTTATTGTTATTAGCGCTTCGAGATTTATGGGCAAAAAATTTATTTGCTCAGGCTCTTGGAGATGCAGTTTTTCTTATTGTTGTTGTTGTTGTTGCTCCATAAATTTAACTGAAATTGAGCATAATTTTTCATTTAAGTGGAAATTAATATTATACGCCCATTGAGCCACGCCCAGCTAATTATGTCACGTCGCCTTCCCGTGCAACAGCAAAAGCGAGACAAAGGAGTGCGAAGGAGATAGAGAGAGCGAAAAAAGCCGCTTGAAAAAATAAGGCAATGAAAATATTTTGATGAATATAAATGCCAAAACAAACGGCCGCTGGGCGTCACCAAAGTTTCGCTGCGAATTGAATTATTAATTTTTATGTTCGCATTTAAGCGGCATTTTCCTAATAGCCAAAACGAAAAAATCGCGCTGCATTAAAATTATATGCACATGATTTGGGTGTAATTATTGACTCACAAAATGGTACAAATACCTATTTGATTAGAATTTGTTTTTATTATTTCGAATTGAATACAATAGGCATGTATATTAATTAAGTATAGATATAATTTATAATATATTTTTAGAATGTGTTTTTATTATTTTAATAATTATATATTTGTAAATTTTAAATTTAAATTTTAAATTTAAATTTTAATTTTAAAAATATATAATAATTAAAATATTAAAAACACGTTTTAAAATAAATATATAATATTATATATATACTATATAAATTACTAATAAATTATTAGTTAAAATAGACAAATATGCATAAAAAACATTATTTCAACTTTATCAAATCTATTAAGTTTGGGCTATTTAAACATCATACATAAATTTATAGGGTATAGTGTTGTACATAAATTTTCAATAGGTGCAACATTTAATACATATGTATATTCATATATATACATTATATTCGCTTTACTCATTGATATGCATATATTCACGCACTGCCAAAGCAGAACAATAACCATATATTATTCCGATTTGTAGAGTTCTACTAAAATGCTTCAATACTAAGAATTTCGCGTGCACAGCTGTACTGTGACTGCTGTTGGCATAAACTCTGGATTTAGGTTTAACTGCCCCCGCCACCAGCTCCTCACCCCTCACCACCCCTCACCCCTCGATCAACAGTCGCCATGTCCAGGGCGCTAGCAAAGTAATTTTATGTATCTGTGGCTCATTAATAATTGAGACCATGGTAAGGAAATCAAAATTGTTTGTGGTACGCAATACGCAAACCCATCCCCCTCTCCGCTGAATATGCTGGCTGATAAGGCTGCGGCGTGCCAGTGTCGTTAGTTTTGTTGTCGCTGTCGCCCAGAGAATTCTGGCCAGGCACGCAAATGCGTTGCGTATACGCAATATTTCAGCAACCAAAGTAATGCACAAAGCACGCACAGAACGAAGCAGATGCCAACATCGTCGGGAAGGAAGGGAGAAGGAATCGACGAGGATTTCGCAAGCCAAAATGTTTGCTGTTGCTGCTGTTTGTATCTAGGCCCCTCTATTGGTCTGTCTGCTCGCATGATTCAATGAATTTTTCACAGAACTGCAGCTGGACGAAGCGTCAATGGTGGGCGGGCGGGCGGTCGGTCGGTTAAGGGCGTGCCCAAATAGCCTAACAAATGTATGCAGCACGCAATACGTTCCTCGGCGTGTTACATGCGTGTCTCGTGTCTCTCGTGTCTGAGGGCGGCCTGTGGCTGCTGCTAACAAACAAAAAAAAGAAAAACTCGACCAAGTTATGATTGTTTCACGAGCTGACAAATAGAGCAACATGCTCCAGCTGTCTCGTTTCCTCTCTCTCTCTCTCTTTCTCTCTCCTCCGTGAGCTGAGGCAACAAAAGTAGCCAGGCGGCAGGCACATGCTTTTTGGATTGCTCGACAAATTTATGCGCCCGGAACGGGCAATGGGGCAATGGCTCCGGTTAGCTCCACGTTGTTTGTTTGCTTGCCAGCTAGCTGTGTATGTGTGTGTGTGTTTGCTGGCTTTTGTCAACCCTTTGGGGGTTGTGCTATGCATGTGTGTGGCATTGCTAAAAACGTTCTACAAAATATGTGTCTGTGTGTTCGCTTTCAAAGTGGGCCCGGCCTAAAAGCAGGCAATGAAATTTTCATGCTCGCTCAATTTTTGCAGTTGACAGTTTAGTAAAAACCACAAGAACAAGCATTTAAAACAATGCAAATGAATAGTTATGAATGCATTCAATGGAAACACACACAAAAGCAATACATATATATATTTATATATATGTGCATAGTCATATTTCATACATCCAAAAGGTGTTGTTCATCGAAACGAAAAGTTAGTGTAAAATTGCCAAAGGAAAATATGTAGAAATTTTGTGAAAAACAGTATTTTTTGTTTGTGAAAGAACCACAAAATAATAATATTAATAAAAATAATTGCTTATTCAAAAGTAAAGCACATCGATTTCTTACATCGGATTAGAAAATAGGTTTGAAAATACCAAAATTCTGCAAAGTTACTTGAATCCGTGAGAAGCGCAGAGAGAAGACGAAAATGCCTTGCAAGAGTTTAGGTTAAATATGCCTAAAATCCGATTTATTTATCGATTGACATCGAGTTAAAATTGTATGAAAATTGCTGCCATAAGTAAGCATATACATAAATGTATGTATATATATGCATATATATATATATGTAGATAAATACGTATATGTATGTGTCTGGCTGATCTCTGGCTTTTACTTTATAAATGCTGCAAATACAACAAATGGAACAAAAACAAAAGTAAAGTGCCAAGCTTTGAAGTTATATTCATTTGGCTTTTACTTATGTGCGTTCACACATAAAAACACGCACACACACACACACACACATGCACAACACAAACAAGCAACAGTGTTGAGCATTTGGTATTTAACTTGAAGCTTTGCAAGCAACGCAGCAACCGCCGTCGTCTCCTTCTCCAACTCTTCCCCGCATCCCGTTCGGCTGATGGTCGTCAAGAACAGCAGCAGCCGAAGAGCTTTAATTACCCACGGAAGCTCGCGACGAAACGGTAAATATTTTAAAGCTTTAAGTTGATGGCTCTGCATTGTGAGTGTTTGTGTGTGTGTGAGAAATGCTTTTGCCGGCCATTCGCCTGGCAATTGTTGCGCCAACAACAACAACAACGACGACAAAAAGTAACAACAATGCGAAGGCGTAATACGTAACAAGCAGCGGGCAGAGCAAAAGGCGAGCAGAGCTCAAAATAAAAACAGAAGAAGCAACAAAAAGAAAAAAAATAAAGAAAGAACAAAAAAATGGCGCACGCATTTTAAAATTTTAATGCGGCGCTGCCAGCGGCAACAGCGACGCGACGCCGGCGATACGCTGACTAAGCAGCGGCGGCAGCGGGAGATGCGCGTCAATAATACGAAATACAGAATACGGTATATGGTATATGGTATGGTATACGGCGTACGGCATGCGGCATGCGGCATACGGAATACCGAATGTGCGCAGCGTTGTCCGCCGGAACACGTTATTCGCCGCACCGCACCGAACCGTACCGCCCCCAGAAGCCAAAAAAAAAAAAATTACGAACGCGACATGGAACGCTGATAAAAACGACAATTGATGGGCGTACGTGGGCGCATTGGGGCGTGGGCAATTGCTGAGTTATGTTTATGACAAATGCGAGCGCATCAGAGGAACTGGGCGGATGATGTCGCCGCCCACACGCCCCCCGCTTACTCACAGACAAAGCGACCTGGCCACCCTACCCGCCAAAACTGAGCACATTGACTGCGTCATGAGCTTTGCCAAATGGGTCTGAAAGAAATGATGTATATAGAGAAAGTGGCAATTGAAAAGGAAAAAAGCGGAAGTCTACTTTTAGGCAAAAATTAAAACTCTTTTTCTTTTCTTTGCCAACAATTAAAATATGCAGTTTTAAAAATGATGGTATTAAGATTTACTTCTAAAAATTGAATTCATTTAATTAAAAGTGAAACCATTTTTTTTAAACATAATAGATACTTTCTATATATTAGAATAAATAAATAAATAAATATTATGCATATGTTTTTTCGACATTTTAAAAAACAAATACATAGCATTAAAAAAACTAATATATTAACAAATATTTATTTATTTATAATAATTATTTATTATTTCTCAAAACATATTTAATATAAAAATATAAACTATATTTAATTATTTAATTTTATTGTTGCATTTCTTTAAAGAGCATTACAAAGTGCGGCTTGCATCAGTTTACCGATGATCTTTGCTTGTGATGCTCTCTCATTCATATTCAATTTTTTATTGTTGTCGCCTTTTGCTTTGCCACGCGTTACGTGTCCTGCTTGGCTAATCAGCATTCCCTGCCAGGCAATAAAAAATGGAAGAAAAAAAAGCCAAATGAAAGGAGCAGAGCATACGCAACTGAGACAGCGAAATTTGTTATTGTTACAATGAGAGCAGAGGGCGGCGTTCGATTGTCAATCACATGCAATTTAAATAAATTGAGTGTTTTATGGGGTTTTCAATTTGATGCGTTCCGGCGGCCCCAAACGCCCTGTCACCATGCATATTAATCATCATCAGCAGCGGCGGCGGCGGCGGCGCCAACAGCATCATCATGACACAAGACCAGCCGAAACAATTCAGTTAGTTCAGTTGGCCGCGGCGAAAGTCGCAGCTCAGCTGTGGGCCGGCAGGCAGTTGCCAATTTGAATTCGACGCTGATGAGCCGCACAAAAATAATCAGCCGTCATTTTGCATATTGCATGCCACTGCAACGCGATAGGTGGCAGCTGTTGTCCTGGAGCCACAGATCGGGGGGCTCGAGGGCGTGGCAACTGCCAACTGGCAAGTGGCAAGTGGCAACTCGCAACTGACAACTGGCAACGTGCAACGTTCAACGGGCAACGTTCAACTGGCAACTGGCTTGTTCACGCCGACTATGCAATTAATGCACGCGCGTTAAATTCAATTTTTGGCTGCACGTTGCGTTTTATGCACTGCCAAAACACTGCACACATACGCACGCACGAAATAACGGTCGCAATGAAAATCAAAACGATAATGAAATTCTTGGCAAGTCCTTGGTTCAACTGTTGAACAATATTTGCAAATATTAGCAATTTATGGCTGCAAGCTAAATATACACCAAAGCAAAGCAAATTTAGTATTCATTTCGACCATTAAAAATAACTGAGGAATATTATTGAATCTATTTCCATACTTTTGGCCAAAAGTTCCAATAACGGCTATTTAATATATGTACTTAATAGCCCATGCAAGCTTAGCCTTCTTCAATAATTTAAGAAAATGTTGTCTATAGTCTTGTGGCTTCATGTTAATTGTCTAGCAGGCAAATGTAGACCTCTCTATGCGATTCTCATGAATGCAAGTAATGCCTGCAGACACGCTCTCTCTTTCGGTCTTATTATATATGATCTTTTATGCTGTCTGTTTGATTATCTCTTTTTCCAAATTAAAATTTACTTAAGGGTAAAAACAAATTGTTTTAGATAGAATTTAAGTCTTGCATTGAGAAAATTTTGGTGCTTAGCCGCAACTTTATGGAATTACGAATATGGTTTTCGGGTTTCGGATAATTTACAAACTTCGTGTCTATTTTTTATTCGAGTGCGCAGATGATTAGTGTGAAGAACTCACGCCCCCTTTGTTGGCCTTAAAGCTGTATCGCATGCCCAGTTCAAAGCTGTTTCTATTTCTTGTTGGCACTTGAAATCGTTTATGCAAGAAAGGTAGCTACAACTAACTGCAAGTGTGTGTGTGTGTGTGTGTGTGCCAGTGTTGCATAGTGTCACATTAACTCGTTTAAAACGCAACGAGCGTGCAGCGTGAAAATTGCAGCTGCTGTGCACGCATTGCTCGTTGCACGTTGCACGTTGCAAGTTGCACGTTGGAAAGAGGCAGGCTCGTGTCCGTGCCCGTGCCGATGCCCCTGCCGGAATAACGGCTGTTGGCAGCCAGGCAGGATAACAAGGACAATGAGCGTTAAGCGTGTCGCGTACCAACAACAATTGTCACAATTGTTAAATATTTATAATAATAGAGTTTTTATTGCTGTGGCCATGTAAAATATTAAGCGCGCTTATGCGACAGCTCAAATGGACGCAGGACTCAGGACCCAGGACCCAGGACCCAGGACGCACGCGGCGAGCCGTTAACAATGGCGCATTTCCGGTTGCTACAGTTGTTGCTGCTGCTGCTTAATGCAGCATCAGGCGTGCCCGCTGCCACGCCCAACGTGCACAAATTGAAAAACATTTATTTGCTTAAATGCGTCAGCTTGTTATTTCATTTTTTTTTTATTAATTTTTAAAGTTTTTTTGTATTTTATTTTATTTTATTAATTTTTACATTTGTTTGTTTTCCTTTTTATTTCTTGACACATTTATGCTGTTTTGCTGTTGCTGCAATTATTTATTTACATGTATGTACATATTTTTTTCACAAACCATATTTTATTTGCATTTTAATTATTTTGTTGTTGTTGCTTTTTGAATTTCGCAGCCACAACAACAACTACACACATTTTATTTGTTCTGCCAATTGGTGTTGTTATTGTTGTTGTTGGTATTGTTGTTATGTATTGAGTTTAACGCCCCGCAACAACATTTTAATTTGCCATAGTTGTAGTTAATGTTGTTTTTGCTGTTGCCATACAAAAATAAACTCCGGCGTGTTTTGTGGCTGTTGTTGTTTTCGTTTGTTTTAATGAATTTGTGCACATATTTTTTTTTTACACACAACATATTTTGTGGCACACAGCAAACGTGCAACAACATTTAAACAACAAGTTAACAACATCATCATCGGTGAAGGTTAGAAGAACTGGGGGTATATTTGTCGTATCTATTATATATGTTTTAAATCAGTCTCAAATCTAAAAACAAAAAGTCCGAACTAAAAGCAATGAAAAGAATGATAAATTTAAATCTTTACTGGTGTACAAATACGACGAGAGTATTTAGTATATACCAAAATATTAAATATGTTTTACAATAAAGTTGGTTTACAATAAAGATGGTCTATTCTATTCTAATTTATTTATTTATTTATAATTATTATTTATTTATTTTTAATATTTTTGTATAATGCTTTCCACTTCTTAATACAAAAATACTGCTAAACAACTAAATAAATGAAGTTGGTATATTTTGCACACATACATACATACATTGTATCTATGTGAATATAGAAAATTATATTTGTTTACTTGTTTGGGTGACTCAAAAAATATGAAAAGAGTGAAATAAAATCCAATGCTGATTGTAAATGAATATGAATTTATAAACAACTTCCGAATGCGGCAAACTAATAGCACAAAAACAAACGCCCCCTTTTACAAACACACACACACATACTCTCGCACACACACACACACACACACACATGGACAAATGGAGCAGCTGCTGACCAACTTTTTAGCTAAGAGACCAACATGAAAAAACAAGACAAAGTCTAAAAAAAATATATAAAAATATATACAAAAATAAACAAAATGCCAAAAGAATTGATGCAAAATCCAAATAATAATTTGATGGCATATTGAAGTGTTTGAACTTGTAGTTTGATTCTTCTTTTTTTAATAATCGCAGGGTATGCGATATTCATCGCGCTGTGAAAAGAACTTTCAGCTTAAGTTTATTTATTTTCACGCTACCAAGTTTATGAAAAGTGTGATCAAAAATTCTGTATTGCCCACAACATTTGCCAAAGAAAATTAATACAAAATTCTGTTGCTTTGAGCAAAATCCTCAATTACAAAGTGCATCAAAGGGAATCTGAAAGCAGTTCTCTTACAAGCAAAATATTTTGTTAGCAAGGCATACAAATATTTATATATATATATATATTGAGGGAGCTAAAATTGTTTGTAGGTTTTCAGTGTTATAATAAACATACATTTTTTCCATTAAATTATTATCGATAATTGTTGAGCTTAATCGATAAATTGATCAATGTACTCAAAATATTTCTCGATAGCTAAATAATTATTTTTAAAACAATTTTCTTGCGATTTTTTTTTAGTTTTTTAAACTTTTTATAATTAGTATCGATAATTTATAAAAGTGATCGATAACTTTATCAACATTATCAATTTTATTTATGAAATATATTATAAATATTTATACATATTTATGTATAAATTAGCTATCCATCCATAAGCTTTTTTTAGCTAAGTGCAGGACAGCCACGAGGATCAAATGCAAACCAAAAAACTCTCACGTGTGCGTGTGTGTGTGTGTGTGTGTGTGTATGGCACAAAAGGTTCAACTGTCTGTAAACGCTTAAATTTATTTAAAAGCAGACACAACTCGTACCACAAAGTCTGGTGTAAGCGAAAGAATGAATGAATAAATGAGCGAATGAATGAATGAATGGGTGAACAAGTAAATGTGTGCCAGACTAGAGCTGGGTCAGTCGAAATCCGTCTAACGTTGCCCAAACCAATTGCAACCGGTTCAGCTCAGCCATGCGAGGGTATCTCAATGCCAGAGCACATGGCCAACTAATTTGCCAGAGAGCGGCGAAACCATTGGGATAGAGTATATGAGTTAGGGAGGAAAGAGTGTAGAGAGCCGTTTTAAGTAACTTGCCTGCTTGTTATAATTTTAATCAAACTTAAAACAAATTTCCCAAATAGTTTGCGCTAGCTATTTGCCCCTCCACAGCCCCTACATATAAAACGCTCTGTCTATCTACACATACATAGATGTGTGTGTGTATATATTACTCTCTCTCTATCTATCTCTCCCTTTCTCTCTCTGGCGCTTGTGCTGTGTGTAAAACTTTTTAAGCTGCGGCCTCGCAAAGTTTTTTGACTCAATGAGCTCAAAAATCTCTTTTTAATACTTAAGCATAACTAAATTAACATGCCAAAGTGTGTGTAATATGTGTGTGTGCTTGTGTGGTTATATACGGCTGTGTGTGCATTTGTGTGTGTGTGTGTGTGTTGGGTGTATGGGTGGGGCCATGCTGCCAGTATTTAAAAAAAATTTTTTGCGCAAAGAATTTAATTTGCTTAACGTTGTAAAACTGAATTTCCCGCTTTTTGATGGCTTAGGCGCGGCGACTTTGACGCCCATCGCACGGCGAGGCAATGGGCGTGGCTGGTTGCGGCTTAGTTAAGCTGTGTGCACATGCAATTTGATTTGCGGCTTGACAGTTACACACACACACACACACACATACACATGTGTACATATATATTTATGCCAAACACTATGCGCCGAAAAGTATGCAGCGCTTTTTGATAAGCCAATTAAATGGCAACCTGTGAGGATGCGGGCGGCCTTCGAGCGTGAAAGAGTGCAGGCAACTTGGGCTAATTACATTCTTTTGCCATCAATTTTACAAAATACAAAAATAAAATCACTTTCTCACTGGCAAGAATTTTGACAAGGAAATTGATTTATTATTTATTAAGGACCCGACTCCTTCGTTTTTCTTTAAGTATCGCCTTTCTATGCGATTTTCATTAACTAAAATAATGCGTGCTATTTTGGTAGAACTTGTGTATGAAAGAGAAAAAAAACAGAGAGTAAAAGAGGGAGAGGACGAGTAAATGACAAATTATATGTATCTAAAAATAATGTTACAGACAATTTGAAGAGGAATAGTTGAATTAATAATTAATTTTCATATTCAAATATTAATTTCAGAGGCCAAATTCAGAATTTCAAAATGTATCAAAATGTTATTATTTAAATATTTGTTTTCGCCTTACAAAAAGAAATTTACATATATTTTGTAGTTGCTAAAATTGTCAAGTTCCATTGAAATTCTAGTTTTGATTGTGCATTGTTTTGCACATTTACCTTGGTACAAATGTTCTGATAGATAGGATCTGTTTGCTGTCAGACATTAACGATTTTATTTGTTTATTTGTTTTGTTCGTTGTTTGTTTTTATTTTATATTTTTGCTGGGCTTCTGTTTTGTGCTGTTCACATCAAATAAAATGATTTGCCATAATATGCGCCAAATAAAACATGAGCCTGCCCAGAAATTGAGTCGCTGCCCGCAGATACATCAAACGTGAACTAAACTACGACGACGCTGTATCTCTAGCGGTCAATCTATGTGTGTGTGTGTGTTTGTTTTTGTGTTTTTGTGTGTGGCACGTTTATTTGTATTAGACATGACCGCAAAATGAATGTGGCAAGTCCGTCAAGTCAGGCGAATGCGTTGCGCAATAAGCGGGCGTTGCTGACTGCTGAGGGCGGGACCCCGTACCGCCCGGGAGGGGTCTCGGGAGGGTGGCTAGCTTTAGTGGCTGGCTGATAGCGGCTGCAGTTCAGCTCGGCTGTTGGCCAAAGCTAAAGCAAATAAACGCTTTCGGGCGCAACATAAAAATTTTATATGCAAATGAAGGCAAATAGCAACAAAATAAAAAATAATAAAAAAAAAACAGCAAAAGAACAAAAACCAAAAAAATAAAATAAAATAAACATAAAAGTCAACAAATATTTTGCTCAATTTTTGTTGTGGATTTTTTTTATATGTATATATATATATATATCTTTTTTGCCCGCTTTGTTTGCTTGCTTGGCTGCTCCACTCAGGTGAAATGGCCAAAAGTACGCTGCTCTTGGCCAAAACAAAAAAATGGTAAAAAAGTAAAAAGAAAAGAAAAGGAAGAGAATGCGAAGCAGGTCGACTTCCTGGGCTCGGCCAGGCGGACAGTCAAGCAGGCGGGGCCCCGTCTGGAGTCTGTGCCGCGGCAAGGATGCGGCCAGGACGCGAATCAGCCAGCAACGAAAATTTGGTATTCGTGACTGCGACTGCAAATGCGACGCTCAGCCCGTGACTGAGCCTATGAATTGAATTATTAAGTAGTGTAAGCGAGTGTGAGTGTGTTTGTTTGTGTGTCTGTGTGTGTGGGTGTGTGTGTGTGTGGGTGTGTATCTGTGAGGCTGACACATTGAGCAGGTCATTCGAATGCGCAGCGCAAAAGAAAGCAGACGATTGGATATGAAAAAGGGAACATGAGCATGGCTGGGACCCACATCAAGGGAAGCGGGGGCAGGGGCAATCGATGGGTCACTGTCGGATCCGCCTGAAAACGCTGCCTCCAGCTGCAAAGGCGACAAAATGCGCCCGCAGTTATGCTATTGTACTATTTGTATTATCTGCCAAGTGTGCCAAGAATGCGACATGGCCAAGGGAAAGGGAATGGAGGGTGGGGAGGGGTGGGGGAGGTAAAAATGCTGCTTGGCGCATTACTTTATTGCTACCTTAAAGCTGATGTTGAAATGCAACAACAGCAACAAGAAGAAATCACAACAATTTCATTTGTAAATGCAAATATGCACTCAAAATTAGAGCAACAACGAAACCTTTGCGAATTAATGTAAAATTTCGATTATCGAAAACAAATCAAATATATATTTATTTTTCGATGCACACAATTCAAATATCGAATGTCAGCAAATACACGTTTGTACTGATTGCAATTATAATATATATCTTTGCAATTTGTGCAACAGACTAAAATTCGCATTCGACTAGCAGATACCCTGTACTACAATTTCATTTAATATATTTGTTCATGAATTTTGCTCTAGATTAAAATGAATAATAATAAAAATTAATTAATTAATAAATAAAATTAATTTTTTCGTTTAAATTTTAGAAGCTTGAAATTTAATTTGCATATTTTTTTAATAAATATAAAATGCCATCTTAAAACTGATTCATACCAGGGTAGTGCCACCACCAAATCGATAAATCTATTTATTTATTTATATTATTTCACACTTTGCTTAATTGCCTTTGCCTCCAGTTTGGCCCCCCCAACTGCTTGCTTTTAATTACCTATCGTTTGTTGGCCACTTAAGTTATCCATTTTCGTTGAGTTTGCTTGTTGACAGACCAAATATGATAAAGCGTTTGGCATCTATATATCAATTAACTGCATATCGGATATATTTTTTTAAGTCGCTTAATTAAGAGTTAATTGCGGGCACTCAAATTTCTGTGAAATAACTGTCCCCATTGTGTTTTCCATCTATCAACTGCATAAACACTTACAATAATAATCAATCACAAGTGCTTGGACAAGACAACGGGACAGCCACTAAGTGTGTGTGTGTGTGTGTAGGGGTAAAAGAAGGCAAACACACACATACACACGCGCACACAGCGAGGCCAAAAAGTATGCTATAACTTTGCATTCCCAACTGATTTGCACTGTGTGTACTTTAAGCACATGTCAGCCACACTCCGGGGGCTGGGGCGGGTGGTTAAGTTGGATTTCTAGATTTTAGTTTACTATACTCTATTTTATGCTTGGATTACATTGCTGCAACAGCGTAAAATTCGCCTAACCCTTGTCCATGGCTTTCTGTGCGGAAAGCATCTCAGAGAAGTTTCCGATTTTACATTGTTTATAGTTTTTTTTGTAAATTTACTAAAGGGTATTTAATTGTTGCTCTCCTTTTTTGTGATATTTTTTTATTTTTTATTTTGTCGCAGTTTGTAATTGACATGAAAATTTAATGGCATAATTTTTTATTATTTTTATTTTTTTTTACTGAAGTTGCTTTCTGTCTCTTTTGCGCACTATTTTTGCTTCTTTTTCTTGCGTTTCGTTTGTTAACTTTTTACTTGTTGTTGTTGGTCGCCTCTACAGCTGTGTTTGGCTTTGTGCTTTTTTAGATTAGAAAAGTTTGTCAACGTGTTGTTGTTGTTGATGTTGTTGTTGGTGTTTCGCTTTGGTTGGTTTGACATTGTTTATATGGCCAACGCGCCTATGCAGCAGCAAAACTTGCAGCTAACCCCAAGCCCCTGACCCACAAGCTAAATAGCTATACATACACACAGACATACATATATATATATATATATATTCGCATAGTCAGGCGAAAGTTTTGGTCAGCCTGGACCCAGGGACATTGTCTACTTCAGCTGCAACTTCAAAAACTCAGCTCCATTTATAGTTTTTTTTTTTTTTAATTTTTTATTTTTATTTTAGTGGAGTGCTTTGTTTATATATATATATATCTCAAGATTTGTGACTTTAGCATTGCTCAACTTTTTGCTCTCAAGTGAGCAGCTTTAGACTTAAATTTGAGTTTGCGGCAACTTATTTCGTAACCGAATGCGATAGTTTGTTGGCCAGGCCAAGAAGCACAGCTAATTTAATGAAATACTTAAATATGTTGAATATTTGCATTTACCCACTTGTATTTGACACTCAATTGAATGCAATTTCTTTAAAGTGCATTTGGCCAAGACAAGAAGAAGAAGAAATTTAAAGGCAAGAGAGTAAAGTTTGTGAGCTATGATATATTGTAATTGGCAAATGAAGCGTTAAAAATATTGGATATTAATATACAAAGGAAATATTTCTACTTGTCTGTTTCTAATATTTAAAGTCTTTTATGGTTTACTTTTCTTTTGTTTTATTTTTGTTTTTTTTTGTATTAAGCGTGTACTCAATTTCAAGTTTCTTTTTCGAGTGGAATTTTTTGAACGGACATTTTGGCACAATATAAGGAATTGAAATTCCATGTAACAATGACAATCAGCCCGAACTCCGCCCCTCCCCCAGGCGCTGGCCTCTGTGGCTACCTTTTTGCGTGGGGTGGGGTGGGGTGGGGTGGGGAGGGGTTGGCACTGGGTGAAGTGGAGCTGCCAGCTGTTTGGAATTTTTTCACTTTGGCTCTGTTTTTTATGCCCTATACGCATTGACAAAAGCTTAGCAGGATCTTATGATTTTGGCAATATAATAATAAATTAAAGATAATAACAGATCAAAAATATTTGCCTATATTATTTTTACTTTTATTTTTAATTTTTGTTTAACTGTTTTTCTTGCGAAATATTTCAATTTTTTGTTTGTAGAAATTTTACTTTAATTTGGCAAAACCTTTTTTCTGTGTGCTTCCAGGGTATCTGCTTTCGACTATAGAACTTCCACTAGCTTTCAACTCCCTTTGTTGGGCCTCTCGCTCAGACTCATTCTCACCCAATCGCCCTCTCTTTCGCACTGCCACACTCTCGCGCTTAGCTCTTTGTCGCTGCTTTAATGCGCCTTTTGCCACAGCCTCGCGCCGTTAGTTAGCGTTGCATTGTTGTGCTCCTGCCACCCCGCCACCCTCGATTCCTTTCTTCATTTCTATGCTCGGCCCACTCTCACTCTCTCTGTCTGTCTGTCGTCTGTCTGTCTGTCTTATTCGCCTTGTTGGTGTCTGCTTCGTTGGCCGCTTTGACAAAAGTTTTTTGCGCTAGTTTCTTGCTTTTTATTTGCTTCACACGCTGCGCCTTTAGTTTCTGTTCTTTTTTTTTTTCTATTTGGGCCCGAATACCAAATAAAAAATAATCAACAAAAAAAAACAATAAATAAATAAAAATAAAGAAACAGAAAATGAAAAAAAATAATGAAAATTAAGCAAAGTGTCAAAGTTTAAATGCTCTTTTATTTAACTGATCAAAGATATTTTCTTGAATTTTTGAATTTTCAGTTCTATCTATAAATATATATATATATATAATAGACCTTATCTAAAATTTCTTGTTAAAAGAGTTAGGTAATAAATACAAATATTTCTTATTTTTATTTTTTATTTAGCGTAGTTTTAATGGGATGTGAAAACTGAATTCTCTGAAAAAATGTTTTTAAATATTGTAAATTATATATCTGACTAATTTGACAAATATATATATATATATATATATGTATATTTATATGCTTTAATGCGTTACACATTTTGTTGGAAAACTCGAATATTTCCCTTCGCAAGGGTATAATAAGAGAGTGATAAAGTAGAGAGGAGAGTGCGGCAAAAGAGCGAAAAGTAGGTAAAAACTTTTTGGCCACCTACTTTTGCTGTTCGCATTTTGTTTTGCTGCTGCTGTTGTTGTTGTTGTTGCTGCTGCTGCTCCTTTTTGGCCAATTTCCGGTAATTCAGTTTTATGCAGGAACTTTTTGCGTTTGTATTTATATAAATAAATATGATGCCAGTGGCAAATGGCGATGCTCAACGCACGGGCCGACAGATCGCAAGGACTCCAAGGTCAGCTGCGGCATGTGTGTGTGTGTGTGTGTGTGTGTGATTAGCTGTGTGGCGCGCACTTTAAATCGTTGGGACTATGGTAAAAGTTTTGCCATTCGCGCTGCTTGGCCAAATATAGCAACAAATGATGAGCATTATTTATGCCTTGTTAGACTGCGTGACTGTGCGTGTGTGTGTGTGTGTGTGTGTCTTGGCTGCTTTTTGGGCACTTGGTTTATGTGGCTACATAATTGACTTTGATAATTTTCACTTATTGCTGCTGCCTAGTTACCAACAACAGAAAACAGCAACAACAACAACAACAACAACAACTGACAGACGCAACAGATTCAAATTCTCTGTTAATTTGATTAGAAAAGTTTGCTTTTGGAACGCTCGTTCCACTTGCCATCCCGTTCCGTGTCGTGTTCCACATTTCAGTGTTCCCCGTGCTGCGTTTATGAAGCGCAAATATTGCGCATTTTTTTTTTTTTCTAAGTACTTGAAACTTTTACATTTTACACTCTCTTTTTACAAACGCGTGAACAGAAAGGGTATATTAGTTAGTGCTCTGTTTTTCTTACATGTATGTAAATATATTTACACATAATTATCGGTTTACACCATAAAAAACTATTCAGATTTGTTTTAAGATGAAATTTTTAATTTGTAAGCAGTGAAAATGATAATCAGAGAAAATGAGGAAAAAAAAGTATAAAATATTTAAAATTATATTAATCAAAAATAGTTTTTACTTTTTTAAACGTGTCATTTTTGAATTTTGAAACATAATTTTAGACTGCTGCTTTTTTTAAAAGGTTTTTGATAACTAATATGCTCTTGAAATATTTATATTCTATCAGTTAAAATCTTAATAATTTATTCAATTCGAATTACATTTTTAGTTTCGTCACAAATTGTTTGCTGAGTTTTTCCAATGATGTAAAATATATTTTGCCGCCATTCTAGCGATCATTAAAATCTTCGATCTGTGTATATGTGTGTGTGACAGTAACAGGGTGTTTAGCAGTTGGTATGAACCGTTTGCAGAGTTTACATATATTTAAAATGCTTTTTTTCTGTTCTTTTCAAATGCGCCTAAGGGCAATTGGAAGCTTATGGAACTTGTCTATGCGCACATTCCTATGGGATATATATATATATATATATATAGATTTGATATATATATGTATGTTTCTATATATACCTGATGTATCTGAACAGCATTTGCAGTGCTTTTTAGCCTGCGTTCAGACAACATGTTTGCTATTTGTTGTTGTTGAAGCTGTTGTTGCTACTGTTTATTGAGGTTTGCACTCTAGCTGTTATAGTCCCCCCCACCAACCATCCCCCTTCCCTTTGCATCATCTCCGTTTACCCGCCAGCTCTGCTTTGTTGTGGTCTAAGCCGCATTCTGTGCGCGGATAGTTGAAAGCTAACAAACATGGCATCTACGGGGGAGGGGCGTGGTGGGGGGCGGTGGCGGGTGAGGGGTCGACAGCTGCTGGCGGGCGTATAAGACACACAAATTTGATTGGCAGCGTTTTTCGTGTGCCAGCAACAACAACAAAAACAACATCGACGGCATTTGTCATTGAGAATCGGCGAAAACACAAAAGAAAAATAAATATAAATGTTGGCCATTTTGATTGCAGCTTAAATTGAGGCATTCGAAACGTGCCCAAAACTGTTTTTTAATTGCAACATTTTCGTTTCAATTGAGCGTAAAGCCGGAAAATCGCGGGCGAATCTTGCAAAGCTGGGTGGGAAAACTAAAAATGTTTCACCTCAGTTGAGCCAATTTTCCAAATGAAAATAAAGTGAATTTTTTAGAATTTTGTTTGAAAATATACTAATTTAAAAATTTAAGCTTGAAATCAAAAGAGTTCCAAGAAGTACGCAAAATCGAATTTTCAAAATTTTAAATCAAAAATTTTTTTGATTTAATTTAATTTTTTTTTTGCCTATTTATTCTTTCTATTACAAGCTGTATTAAAGGCCAAACCTGCTTTTATTTAAAATGAAAATATATGTGATATATAATAATATAAATATATATTTTTTATTAATACTCGATACTTTTTTTTTATAATTTAACTCTTTACTTATAAAAAATGTATTCTAAAAAAATTTTCCGCATGCAAATGTGAAAATTTAAGGATTTTGTTCCAGCAGAAGAGCAAATCTGATTGGAAAATGAATACGTAAAAAAGCTGTTTCACAGATAATTGTTTTTGTTTTTTTTGTTGTGTGTTGCGTTTAAATTATTCACATACAATTTCGTATTAGAAGTGCGGCTGTCTCTGCCAGGAATTCCAATTGGCGAAATGCAGTTGCAGCTGCGTTTACTCAAATTATAATCCAATCAGCTCAATGAGTTGCACCAACAGCTTCGAGTGCAATTGGAATGCATCAGAAATGAACACCAATTGGGTGTGCACAACAATTAATTACACGCACAAACACATTCTATTTGACATATGCTCAGGCAGCTAATAGGATAATGCCAGTTAAAAGCTGCTGCTGCTGCTGATTTTGATGCTATTCCTTTTGTTAAATTGAATGCCATTAATATTGCATGACAATAGATTAAAATTGCATGGCGAAATTTGAGTGTGATTAAGCAAGTAGAAAATGTAAATTTGCTATTAACTGTTTTTGCACTGATTGATTGACAACTGCTATTGATTGACAATCACAGACTCAGATTGAGTTTGATTTTTATTTTAAAAAAAGTGTAGCATACTTTTTAGCGCCGCGAAAGTTGCTTAACTGAAAATTTCTCGAATCGTTCTTGAGTCTGTCTCAAAATAACTTACCATAAAGAAAATGTCCACAATTGGCCAACAGCAGCAGCAGAGAGAAAAGCGCCAGGCAAAAATTTTAGCAGCAATCAAAAAAAATTTTACACAACAAAATTTGGTGTTGTGTATGTCGTTGTTGTTGTTGTTGTTGTGGCGGCCTTGGGCCTGCCAGGGCTCAGTCTCGATCGAGTTTAGCAGCTTTCCGTACAAAAACAAAAACCAAAAAAAAAAATTACGTGTAAAAAAAAATAAATAATTTATGAAACGGGTTTTTCTTGGCTCTCTTCAAATGAACAACAATTTTTTCTCCTTTTGCCTTTGCTTTTTTCTTTAATTTTTTTCTTTATTTTCCGCCGCGTATTATTTTTGCGCGTTGCAGGTGCAGCGCGAGCGGCTGCGTCTTGCGGCTTTGTCAGCTTGTTACTTGTCGCCTGAGCCAGAGGACCGGTTGCACAGGAAGCTGGGCTCGCACACTCGCACACACGCACACACTCGCGCACACAAGAACAAAAACAGATATGTTTCTAAAGCTGAACTCCGCTCACGAATCTTTTATCAATTGACTTTTTAACAATCGAATAAAATCCTATATAAATTTTTTTGTTTTGCACAATATTTTGTTGTTTTTTTTTATTATTATATTTTTTAACTTTAGTTATTCGAACCTACGACAACAATATCAAACACTTGGAAAAAATGCGACACAAGCACAAAAACGCGTCGAAATTTCCGTTTAAGCCCGTTTTGGTCACATAAATAACCGTTTATACAGATATTTATATAGGTGCGTGTGTGTGCATATATATCTCACACGATTTGTATTATTATAGCCAGTATTTAAAGCGATTTCGATTTGTGGCGTGCTTGCGACGGGCCTGTCGGAGGGGGTGCTGCGTTCGCGTTGGCTGTGGGTGGAGGAGGAGGGGCGGGGGGTTCTGTTGTCGTATTGCTTGTGGGCTCCGGCTATGCTTTACCGGGCGGCCCCTTCACGATGTTAACAGTCGCAATCGCAATCGGAGTCACACAGTCGCACAGAGTGTCCGTTTGGCTCTTTGGACGACGACTGTTTGCTAACACGGCGGAACACGTACTAAAACTTGTTTCACGCGCTTCGCTGTGTCCAAGAGTATGCCAGCGTGGCTGCGTCAGCAACAGCAACGGCAACGGCGACAGCGACAGCGACGCCAGCGCTAACAGCAACAGACGATGGCACGCGCAGCGCATTGCAGTCGCAAAACTGTTCCCAGCGGTGGCGTCGCGTGCGCTGCCTCTGCTGTTACTAAAAATAGCGACGCCGTCGCATTGTCGCTCTCAGCGTGTACTAAAAAAAAAGAAGAAAAAACACAACAAAGCCGAACACGAAGCGCAACGAAGCAACTGACGAACAACTACGACAACGACAACATCGACTGCGACGGCGACAGCATTTGCGATTCCTTTCGAAATCAGGTCGTTGTCTTCGTGCCCTCGTGCTCTTCAGACAATTCGTGCTCTCAGGCTGTTCGTGCTGGGCACTGTCGACAGCGGCTTGTTTGCAGTCGCTGCGTCTGTTAAGGATAACATACATACGCTGTCCCTAACAGCGCCTCTTTATAAATATCAACAGCAGCGGGCAGGCTTAAGTGATATTATATACAAGCATAAATTAGCCCCTCCCCACCCCCTTGTTTCACACACCCACGCATTCGCATGTGATTGGTGGGCAGCAGATGCAGCAGCAGCCGGAAGCAACCAAAGTGACAGCAACAACACCAACAGCAGCCGCTCCCCACGACTGAAGGTATGGAAGGGAGGGGAACGGAGGTGCCCATCGATGGTCGATCGCACGCTGGGAAAGTGTTATATGGGAATGGGGTCTGGCACACAAAATGCATGCAACTGGCACAGCGAGCACCTCAAGAGGAAAGCCATTAAAGTCAACTCGACCCGTCTTCCCGGCAGCTGCACACATTCCATGTTCAATTGGCAAGTTATTGACTACTGTGACTCACTGCTGTAACTGTAAAACGGTTCTACAAAATATGGAAAGAATGCGTAACATTCATTTGGCCAAGTTACGAATGTTAAATATATATTATTTATATTCCAAAAGCTTAGCTCAACTTTAATTAGGTTAGAAAAAATATAAAATATATATATAAATATATATAACATAATATAAGAGGTGTAGTTTAGTAAAAAGCATACAATTTATGCTTTTTTAAAAAAATATTTGAATTGTTTAAATATTATTTTCCGTTTTATTATAAATTTATTTACATGTCAACTTAATATAATTAAAAAAAAAATTATATTTATATTTATATTATATGTAAATGTGTGTATAACAGCTATTTTTTCATGTTCGCAAAGAGTTTAAAATAAAATAAAATTGAAGTAGCTTAAATTATTAAAAAATTGAATTTAGTGGAAGTTTTTAAAATATTTATATATTTTTTATATTTTTAGTTTTTATATATTTACCACTTTTGTATGAGTAAGTTATGTTTCATATTATTTTCAGTTTAAAAAAGCATCCAAAAAACGAGCGTTAAGCATATTTTAGCTTATGCCTTAATTGTAAACATAATTAAAATCATAATATTTATTGTTATTTATTTTTTTATTAATATCGTTCGCCTTCAAAATTTCCATTGCTTAATCACAATTTGTATCTACTCTCAGCTGATCAGTGAATCAGTCGCTGATCACAGCTCGCGAATCGGTTCGGGCCCTTGTAAGTGTTGTTATTACTGATTGCGATTTGTGAATGAGGTTAAAAATTTAAATAAAATGCGCATGCAAAGAAATTATAATGAAAAAAAGAGAGAGAGAGGGAGAAGCGTTCGATGCACGCAGAACAAAGAATGAAAGCAGAAGCTAACAAAGAACAACAACAACAAAATGAACAATAACAATAACAACGGCAAACAGTTGCCGCCTCATAATTAAAACGCTTCGAGTGGCCCAGAATGCAAGTAGCCCAGCTCCAGAGTTGCCACAGCTCTCCCTCTCGCTCACAATTCCCCCGGCGGTTACCCCTCAGGTTACCATGTGCAAATTGTTTTCATGCCCAAATTGTTTGACGGCCCAACAAAATTTACGAGCAACGCCCCCTAAAAACACGAGGGTCGCCCCGAAAGATTCCCGCTCGGATATGAATTGCCTTGGATGCGGCATTTGCGGCGGATGCGGCATTGTGACAGACAAATGTCAATAGTTTCTGTTTCTTTGCCATTGTCGTTCACGTTCTCGTTCACGTTGCAGCTGGGAGAGGGGGGGGGGGGAGTCCCCCGCTCACCTATCCAATATTGAGACCCCACGCCCCACTTACAATGCCCATTTCCATTCTGTTGGCAGCAACAGGAGCCGCCCATCAACGACAAATCAATGACGACGACACATGTTGGACATGCAACAACAACAACAACAACAACAACAACAACAACAACAACAACAACTTGAAAGAAACTGAAACTGAGTGGCAGACGAGGCAACTGCCACAGATTGAAATTGAGGCAGCGAGAAGAACAAGAAGAACAGCAGCAGCAGCAGCAACAATGAAAGCATTTAAGCATTTGGAAGCAATTACCACAGCAATGAAGCATTGAATGAATGGCAATGAAACTAAGGGAATGCCCAGGCACAACAACAACACACACACACGTGTGTGTCTGTCTGTCTGTCTGTCAGATCGGTCCAGATCCGCCTAAAACGAATTTATGTGCATTTTTCCAGGGATTGGGATTACTTACTTAGTGGCAACATTGACGAAGACGTCGTCGGCGGAAACACGAGACGCTTCAAATGCCAATGAGCCAAAACGAAAAGCCAACCAAAGCGAGAGGGAGATAGAACTAGCGATAAAGATAGAGCGAGATAGCTAGCTAGAGAGATAGGCAGATCGGCGTTTGGGTTGAGCTGATGACAACGTTGCGTGGAGGAGGCTGTTTCCGCGCCCTGTCAAAGCGGAAGCGCCAAAGCCGCCAGCGCGAATGCTTCTTCCACTGAAACGTGCCTCGCCTGCAACATTGGGTGGGCGCTGCCGATCAGTCGTCAGAGCGATAAAGTGCGCAGCAGAGAGAGAGAGAGAGAGAGAGAGAAATGAGAGAGTGAGAGGAAGACAGAGAGGCGGAGGTAGAGAGGTAGATAGGGAGCGCGAGCTAGATTGTTAGCGTGTGCTCTAATTGCTGCACTTCAAATTTGTGAACGCACGAACATTTAATACCCTCGAAAATGATAACGGGCATATAAGGCTCACATCTTGTTTTCACTTTTTATAGATTATAATTTTGTCATTATAATAATATGCCAATTTCTTCAAAGAGTTCACCAAAATCTGACTAAAATCAAGAAAGAGATGGAATTATTTATATAATCATTTTATTTATTTTATAAAAATTGAGTATCTGAATAATTTTATAAAATAGGAATATGCATATAAATAATAACAATAGCAAAAGCTCAAAATTAATATTTTATTAAAAATTTGACAACATTTTTGCTTTCTATAATATTTGATGATTTACAAATTATGAAATATTTAAGCCGGCCATTAAAAAAATTTCAGAATCGTGTGATTTTAAAAAACGCCTTAAAAAGAGGTGTTAAAAAATTGATTCTAATTTTTCGAGAATTATATGTTATTAGATTTTGAGAATTATATTTTAATTTCATGGATGTAAATCATTAATAAATCATAAGAAATCATTGTCATTATTTAATTTTGTTAGTTTATTATTTTTGCTACTAGGAAAACAGGGTATTTTATGATCGATTATGCGTGTTTACTGCATTTCGTTGGTTTTCTTTTATTTTTTTTATTTGGCATATTTTAATGCGGCGCTGTTCTTGTTGTTGTTGCTGTTACTTTTGTTTATGTTCTGCCTCTTTAGCGGTGTTATGATTGCAGTTGTTCTCTGCTGCTGCTGTTGTTGTTGTTGTTGTTGTTGTTGTTATAGTTGCTGCGGGCTGCGAGCGTCGTTGACAGCTGACGGTGCAAGCGCCGCTGAAGATGTCAGAAAGCACAGTGGTTTGAGAGCAATAAGTAAATTAAATAGAATAAAATTTGTAGTCAAACTCAAAAAAATAAAGCTTAAGGAAAACGTTTAAGAGATAATTTATTCTTAAGAACAAAATTATAAATTAAAATTGTAATGCAAAGTTGCATGCTATATTTCAGTAATATTTTATTACAACATTACTATAATTTTTTATTTTAAATATTAATATTATTATGGCACAATCATTTCATTTTGCTACACTCTTAGACCACGGTAGCAAACGTCAAATCACTGCCCGAATTCCCAAAAAACTGAGAGAACTAATCGGAAACGCTTTGCACTTCCGTTTTTTCTTGACAGTTTTTTTATCCCTAGTTTATTCTCTGATTTTATTCGACATTTTTTTTACACACGTGCAAAGGGTGTTTTCATTCTAACATAAAATATGAAACGTTACAATGAATTTCTGATCTTTAAATTTTTTTTTTAAATAGAGTGAAATTAGCTCAGATATCAGATATAAGATTGAATATATCTTTATTATATAGCTGTCATATGTTCGTTTAGTAAAACAGTTATAAAGGTTAAGAATTTATTAAATTTGATAATAAAATCGAAAAACATTTTTATTCAATTTTACAACTTTATTAAGATTATTATTCATTAATTAATTTTTTTGACAGTTTTTTACTATTTGTTAAATTTGTTTGTTAATTTTTTGGGAAAACATTTTAGGAAGGGTATTTAGGTTGTGGTGCAAGATGAATTTTCCATTTATTTTGTTTGCTTGGCGCATTTCAATAGAAAATTTTAAATATTTTAGTTCCTGTTTGATTTTTTTTGTTTTTGTGTATTTAAGTTTTAGCGCCCATTGTGGTGTGTGTATTTTTTGTTGTTGTATATATATGTATACATATGTACGTATATAAAAGATGCATTTGTGTTTGTATTTCCATTTGTTTTTGTTTATAACGCGATTTCAGTTTTGTCGCTGTTGCTTTTGTTTCAAATTGAGTTTCGTTGTTGATACTTTTATTTAGCCCCGGTCTCATTCAGTTTGTATAATAAGTAAATGCTGTTATAATATACACATACATATGTGAGGGCGTGTGCGTGCGTGTGTTTGTGTGTAGAAATGTTGTTGTTAAGGGACTTGATGAGCGCTTCCTTTTCCGCCAGTGCCAGGCCAATTATAAAGCTGTTCAAGCCGTTCGAGCGCAAAGCATTTGAAATAAAGTTGCTTTCGTAGTGCCAAGAAAAACAGCTACAATATCAATACAGATAACTTTAACATCATCAGCATAATCATCATCAGCAACAGCATTTGCTATTATATTATTGTTGTTGCTGTTGTTGTTGCTGTTGTCATTGTTAATATTGTTGGAGGGGCACACGTCAATAATTGCGCTTGAAAATAAGTTGAGGAAAACACAATCAAGCTGAAGAGAGCGACCAGGGCTCGAACAGACAGTCAACGAAGCGAAGCTCAGGAGTTGCCAGCCGAGCCAAAGGAGCTGACTTCAGTGCCCTTCGTTCCCCGTTCCTCGTTCCCCGTTCGCCCCTCCCTCTGCCCTTAGCTATCCCTCAAGCATTGCTGCTGCCGCGAGTCGCGTTTAATGTGAAAATCATGCAATGAACCAAATTCAAACGGAAATGATTCACACTCCAGCTGCAATGCTCGTATGTAGTATTCAAGTGGGGGAGTCATTCTCATCATCATCGTCATCATCATCGCCATTGTGATCTTCATCATTGTGAATGTTGTAAGCATCTTTAAGCCAACAGGCTAAATGAAATTGCGTTTACGAACAATTGTTACAACAACAGCAATAACGCCATTTGAAACAACAACTCAGCCCTTTGCCCCCAGCCCCTAATTTTCAGCCGAACTCAGCGAACCACACGGCAACCCGCACCACGCACCACGCACCACATCGAACAGCCCCGAACACATGTAAAAACATATTGCGAGCGTTGTCAACGCAAATATTTCACTTCCTGTCTTCGATTTGCCGCCCTTCAATATTTACGGTTGCGGCGCCTCTTCGTTTGTTTTTCTGCCATCTTTTGCCTTTTGTTTTTCCTATGCTCGGTTCAAAGGTCAAGGCTTTTCACGTTTAATTAGACGTGCAGCGCTGCCAGGGGCGCGACTCAGTTTACAATCTACGGCAGCCATTTGAATTACAAATTTGTCGACCCGCCAGGGTATTGAAGTTGTGGTACGTTAACGGTAGAGTTGAAAGTCTTAAAGCCTTTTAATTGTATGTGCCGCCTTTCTATGCGATTTTCACAAATTCAAGTAATGCTCACAGATTGTGATATTTATTTGACTGTTGACTGAGTGCGAAAAGGGGGAGGGAGATGGAAAGTTGAGAGCTGGTTGTTTAATTGTAAATATCGCCTTTCTATGCGATTTTCACAAATTCAAGTAATGTCCACAGATTTTTATATTTTTTTGACTGAGATTAAGAAAGCGAGAAGGTGAGGAAGAGAAATAGAAGGAGAGTAAGAGAGAGTGTGAGAAAGAGAGACAGACAGAGAACTTGGACAAAAGGATATCAAGAAAAAGGCAAATGTAAATTGTAAATATATATATATACTTCAATACAACATTACCGATCAACTGAATGATAGATCCCAAATTTGATGATTTTAAAACAAAATAAATTATACTTATTCAATAGGAAAGAGATAGGAAATATGAAAAGCAATGAAACAAACATTATATACAGCTATACCTGCACATATATGGGTGCATTTTGCATATAAATTTTAATAAATATTATATTTAGCACACATTTTATTCTATTAGTCGATGGCAATCAGAAGATACACGATGTAAACACAGAAATATTGAGCAAATTAAATTAACTTTAACATAATGTTGCGATAAATTTTAAAGTGCATATCGAGGACGCCTTTGCATGTTGCATGTTGCTGCTGTCACTTTAACTGAAAATTATAAGCTGCACAAAGTGTGGCAGATGAGATGACAAATTGTGTGCTACAAGTGTGTTGTCAGGGCAACTGTTGTTGTTGTTGTTGTTGCATGTTGGTTGTTGTCATTTGTGATATATTTATTATTAATTGGAAATGCGCCTTTTTCACATTTTTCGCAGCAGTTTTAATTTCATTTGTTCGCAAAAAGCCCAGCACAAGATTGAGAAATTTGTTGCATGCCCCAACACACACACACACACACACACAGCCATATGCACATCTACATGCCCCTGCAACTGGCAACAAATGCCATTTACAATATTTCAATTGCATTTCAATTCATTTAAGTGTATGCTGCTGTTCTAGCTGCAAACCTATTTCCATTCAGTTTCTCTTTTGCACCCATTTTAACCCATTTCCCGTTTCCCATTTCCCATTTCCCACTTGCCAGCTGCGACTCCACTTGCCAAGCGACTACTTTATACACATTCAATGATTTAATTATGCCTCAAATATGCAGTGCAAATAAGTTTTCAGCCATTAAGAGCTATTACATTTCAAAATCAAACTACATAATCGCTTATTCGCATCAATTTGTGGCAAATCTCTGATATCTACACAGTTTCCCCCCTCTTATAATTTAAATAATTTCAATTTAAATCCTCAGCTTCAGTAATAACTGAAATTCATAAATTTTTCTTTTCTAGAAATTAGTCATGCATAGAAGGATTCTATATACTCTTGATCAGTATAAATGTAATTTCAGTCGTAAATGTGATTTCATAATTTATTTATTAATCTGGTTGCCATGCAAATTCTGTCAAATTATATTAACTACTTTCTCATTGCCAATCCCACTCAGTTCTCCACTCGCATTCATTGCGTATACAATAATAAACAATTCATTTTCTACATATTTTATTTAAGCAAATTGAGTATTTTGTATTTTTACAAGCCAAGAGATGCTCTTAGGTAAGTGAAATAAACATCTATCTAAATACAGAATATATTGCTCTTTTTCGTTGAAATTCTCAATAAGTTCAAGCTGCACACTTTTTGGTCTGATAAACCATTTTAGTTCAACGTTTTCTGTGTTCTCTGCATTTCCCGATAGAAAGTGGGCAGCTCGGTTCCGCGACCAGGCCGGACTCAACTAGATCGGTGCCGAGCATAGCGAGACGCCCGCCCGGATTTACATCCCTACAGCTGCTAAGGCAGAACAAAGAGAAGAAAGCCAGACGCATGCAATTACCTGTAAGTTATGCCACCAAAACTTAGGGCAAAAACGAACTAACTAACTAATTAACTAACTTAAATGTGCGTTTAGGAGTGTGGGTCCAATGGAAACAACCAGCTGCAGGTCGAAATGGTCGCCATTTCCACACAGACGGACAACACGATGGTAATGCTCTGGATGCATGACCTAATGTCATCCTTGCGGCGTCTGGTGCCTCGCAGGCGCTTCTGCGCTTGTAAGTGGTACGATTACTTTGTTGGCAGGCACATGCAAACTAGCTTATATTTTGTGCTTATTATCGCCATTGTCCTGTTCAACCTGGACGTGATCTTGAGTATTAAGAAGAAGTACAATAGAGTATCCCAATATGAGTAATTGTGTCCATTACTATTATTATTATTTTTTTTTATTTTATCGAAATTTTTGTTTTACATATAAAGCCAACAAAAATCTGTGAGTTCGCTTAAAGCCAATAAATGTGTTGGGTAACTGTTAGCCAAAAGTACTGGATATGCTTTACCATGGATAACAGATTCCTGAACTTTCCCCAGACATTGATATGGATAGACTGTGGACAGTTGTTGGCATGTCGCCGCTCAAAACTGTTGCATTCTTTGTCATCTCCTGAGTGTGTGTGTGTGTGTGTGTGTGTGTGTGTGTGTGGTGTGCTGCCTTTTCCGGTCTTTGACATTTGCAACAGTTCGCAATGACAGCGCCGGTTTATGGCAACAACGGCACAGACGGGCTCGAGCTGTTAGTCATATCATATGGACTGAAGGGTGAGTCCAACACACACACACACACACTCGCACACACACATACGTGCTAAAACCATAATGGCGTCATAAAGATGATATCATAATTTCCTACTTTGCTTTCCTCTTTCCCGCTTTCCCACTTTACTGTTGCACACTTTGCGACTATTTGCCTTGGCCTGGCATTTAGCTTTTTCTTTCATTATTATTTTTCTTTCTTTTTTTCAAATGGTTTTTTTTTCTGCTTTCTATTTTTATTTTGCCTTTTTGTCAAGCATTTGAATTGTGGCGTCAATATTTGTCAGCCCAGCCCTTAAAGTCGTCACCGTAAGCCGAGGTCCGGACTAAACGAGGGTTCTGACCAGCTCCCCTGCCCCCCCTCCCCCGCCCCCTCGTCGGCATTAATGGGCAGCGGGCAGCAAATTGTTCCAGGAAATTGAGTGAGCTGCACTTCAAGTGAATTCCACTGGCAAATGCGCCACTAAAAAATATGAATAAATTTAATACCATAAGGTAAAATATGAAAATAAAGTAAAACTATAAAAATAAATTGCAACAACGAGAAGCGGCACGTGCCAATCCGCAGACTTTTAGGCCGGAAACTCGATGGGGGCGCCCCTGTTGCGGCTGCCACTGCTCCGTTAGCTGCAATGCAGCGTTGCAATTCACATGAAACCAGCTGCTCCCCCACGTGGCCAAGCGGAGAATCTATGTAAAGCGTTTTTGCGTTGATAGAAAAGGGAACATTGGACACGAGAAGCGATAAAACCGATGACGAAGATGAGAGATGCATGCGCATATGTCGATTGGCGATAGCCAGCCAATAATCGATATTTATTTATTTACTTGTATAATCGATTATCGGTATTTACGTATTAAGACAAACTTCGTTTCAAAGAGTTGCGTTTATCGATAACGAATTTATCGATACCTATCCAATAAACGATATTTATTTAAATATTATTTGAAGCTGTCACATTTTCGATAGCAGTTCAATTTTTCATATATATCTTATATTCGATTATTGGTATTCATCTATTAAGACCAACTCCGTTTCAAAGGTTGCGATTATCGACAACGAATTTACCGATAGTACTTTGTACAGATGTGTCAATAGCAGCTCGCTTTTTTATATGTTCCATAATCGATTTAAATCTGCCGTTTGCAGATATAGTAATCATCTATGCTGACAAACTCTGTTTCTAAGTTGCGATTATCGATAAGCGATGATATCGATTTTGACAGATATGTCTATAATACTGTTATCAATCACAGGCATTACTTAATTTCTTGAACTTTAATATAATAAAAGTAAAATGTATATGAAAAACGTTGATTATTAAATATAAATTTAAGAAATTGCTAACTTATATATACATTTTTTTATATACATTTATATATCACACATATTTAGGGGCTTAATTGATTGTTGAATAATTAAGGTTTTTATTACATTTTATCTATACACGCATATACATATGTCTGTCGGGTATACGTGTCTGATTTTATCTGCTCACTTATTTTGGTTTGTGCTGTCTTAATGAAAATTCATTAAATGAATTAAACATTTTTTATGACGCCTTTGCCTTAATGGCTTTCCGTTGGGCACGAAACTTTGCGCTTCGCTTCGTGTTTCATGTTAACATTTAACGCACCCTAAATGTTCGCCCATCCCACCCCAGGGGAGGGGGGGTGGAGGGGCATCCCTTCAGCCTGGCAAGCGCCGAGAATTGAAAACCGAGTACTTCGAACTGGGAATGGGCCGAGTGAAACCACAGTTAATAAAATTTTATTTGCATTTCAATTCATTTACTTGCATTTTATTATTTTATTTAGATCGTTTTGCAAGACAATTGACATGAAATCAAATGAGGAAACTTTATGAAGGCTATTAAATCGAAAGAAGCATACGGATCAACCACAGATTAACCTGGATATTTGGCGTGAAATTTAACGCGGCAATCACAATTTGAAAGAAAAACCAACCCGAATCCAAACTAAAATTTAGAACTACATCTTCAGTACGAAGAACTCAATGATGCGCAGCAATACATCCACATTGATAAGGAAGCCACATGTTAGCGACAGCGTGAGCAGAATGGAGAACAGGTGCTGCGACAGATATTTATCGTAATCGCAGCGAGCACTCAGTGCGTTCTTCTCCCTGCTGGCCGTTGTTACCAGCTCCTCCAGCCACAGGACCTCCATATACTTGTCCGTCTGTATGGCCAGTGAGATCTTTGTGGACTTTCGTGCTTTCGACTAAATTTTGTTGCCATTAATTTGCTGAAGGCCAATATTTATGGTTTACTGACCGACTTTTTCTTTCGAATTTTGCATTTCTTATCTTTTAGCTGCTGCAGCGTTTCATACGTCTGAGGACGCCTCGTTATGCCCGGCATGGATCTGCCCGTGCGGCCAGTGCCCACAAGAGTCACTTCGTCATCTGCCGAAAGGCGCCATTTATCCCGTTTGTCTAACGGCGCATTTTACTCACCTGACGGTACCTTTATCTTTAGGTTTTCATGGGCATATGAACGCGCGGCCAGTCGCGCAAAAGATCGGACTCTACGACGACCACAGCCGAAAACGGGCACCTTATCTGTTGAACCACGCAAACCCACTATCGGAATATATTTATATAAATATTTATTATTTATATTTATTTCATTTAACTTACCTAAATGCATATTGAAGCCTATTGTTTAGTGTAACTATGTCGCAAAACTGTATGTTTATGTTTTGTACATTCAAATATATATTTGTATAGTATATTGGAGACGGTATGTTGTGGACTAGAAAACTAGACCGACTGAGTATTTGTTTTCCAGTTCATAGCAAATACGATACGATCGGAAAAAAGGATATTACTTTTGCGTAGCCTACTTTAAGAAAGCTGTTTTCTAAACTAGAGTCATCTGTGCAATGTCGCAAATAAAAATACCTTCAATCAAATATTCAAAGTATGACATCACGATGTTACATGGCGCAGCTATTGATTGATTGATTGATAGATAAACTAACTTGAGTCGTGATCATTGCGTAAAACCAAAAAATAACCCCAAAATTGTATTCGCTGATTGATTGATTGAAAGAGATACGAAGCTGATTGATTGACTGACTGACTGAACAACTGATTAGCTGTCCGACATATGGTCGTAGTCACTGATTAATATTTTGTATAAATGTCCCAAATTTTTATTTTTCTTTAGCTCGGTTTTGAACTTATTTCCAAATTTATAAAATAAGGATAATATCTGCTATTTAAATGTATAAACTTAGAAAATGGCTTGGGATATGTTCTCGCGAATGCGTTGAAAACATTTAGAGACACAATTCCGTCAAGTTAGACATTTTATTAAGATGCGCAGAGTGCGAATCTCTGTTTTCGTTTTACTTCCTAGTTGCCTACCAGATTGTTTTTTGTGATTTTAAGGATGTGCTTGAATACCAACTAATCGCGCTGGCCCCAAACATCTGTTCGTGTCCTGGTCCTGGTCCTGGTCCTGGTCGGTTCCATGTTGTCGAGCAGCTCCTCGAGTGTCAGCTGCTTTTGTATTATGCTCCAGCCTCAAGTCTCGTAAATTTAATGATGTTTTTCTGCCTCTGTCGCGGGGGGTTTTCCTTTTTCCCTTTTCCCTTTTTCCCTGTTTTTTTTTTTTGTTTTGTGGCGCAAGGGAGGTACGCTGTTGGTGGGTATTGTGCTATATAAGGTCTCTGTAAGCCACTTGGCGCCTAATGAAGGCGTTGATGAGACGCCAGCATCGACGCTGGCCCGACCGCCGACTGGCTGCAAGTGTGTCTAACGTTCTAGAAATAACATTTGTTGGTAATAAATTCCAAAGATAATACACCCACTGGCTGTCCCCCCTCGCAACGACGTCTGTCTCTTGCCTTTTGCCTGGCACGACGGCAGCAGCCATAACTCGACTCAGCTATTTATTGCAGCAACCAAGCGGCATCAGTTGCCAGCTTGCTGCTGCTTCTTCTACGCTTAGTTGTTGGTTGTTATTGTTGCTTGGTTGTTGTTGCTGTTGCTTGCCAGCCACTAAGCTAAGCACAAATATAAATTTGCACACAGACACATTGAAATATTACACCTGCAATTGGCGCGGCTGAGCGGCGTTTTTCGCGCCCACACACAATAACACAAATAAACACCCACGCACACACACACATACACACAAACACACGCAGAGAGCATGTCACACACATTTCGAGCTTTTAATGAGATTGTGTGTGTGTGTGTGAGTATATAATGATGCGTTTATTAATGCCAGTCATAGTCTTTATTAACACGATGAGCGCCCATCTAAACTAATTTTGGGTTTTTTAATTATCAACCATCTTCTTGAGTTTCATTCAATTATTTCTAGATACTATCCAGCCCCATTCAAAACGGCCATATGAGCTATCTTAAGCAATTGGACTGCGACAACAAATTTCTTCTGTGCCAGTTTTTAAACAATTTTCAAACTATTTCAGCTGTTTCAATAATAATACCTTGAAATTTGTATTATCTTTTATGAATAACTATCAGATTTGCGCTATATATTCTATTGTGATTTTATAAAAGAACTGAATTTTATTGTTTGTTACTACTAAATTTGGTAATAATAGCGGGAAGGCTCTAGAATTTACAGTAATTCGATGTTGTTCAGCATTTTTAAAAAATCCAATAATTATTTCTACCAAATAGTTATTTCTACGAAAACAAAATGTTCGACTAATTTTTTATGTTCCTTGAAATAAAACATGAAATTCGGTTAGTATTCCGGTAATTTGTTTATGTTGTAAACAGATACATACTGCAATGAATATATAAAAAAATATATTTTAAAATATCTATGTATATAAACAATAATTCCTTCTTTTTTCGTGTTTTAGTTTTTAATGTGTGTTAAAATTATTTTTGGCTACTATATACAAAATTTTGTGTATATATTAACTTTTGTCTAGAAGACAAAATACAATTAATTAAAACAATCAAAAAAGGTTTAAAAATCACCTGATATATTTATATAAATATATAAATATCTATATCTTTTTTTATCTAGTTTACCCTATATGCATATATTATATTAACTTAAAATGTAAAGCTTAAATGAATTCTTATATAAGTGAATATCTTGGTAACTCTGTTATATGTATATTTATTTCAATCTGAGCAAATGAAAGCGTTGCCTTAGAGCATGAAAGGTTCGTCATACCCAGAGATGACTATGCCCCCCCTGCTGTCGCCCCTCCTCCTGCATTTACATAGATGTGAGGCTTTTGTTTTTGCTTTGCGCTTTCTTCTACAACATTTGCCACTTACTCATAAGCAAATGGGGAAATGGGAGCGTGGAGCGTGCAGCACGTGGAATGGGAACATGTTGCTTCGTTGCCTCAAAGTTGGGGCGCATGGGGCGTGTCATTAGGTTACATACACGCCTGTAATTACAATTCACCGAGGAACGCACAATGCGCCACATGAGCCGAAAGCCGGCGACTGAGCCAAGGTTCTTGTTACCTTGTTGGGGGGGGAGCGAGTATGTAAATCCGAGCGAAAGGCCGGAGCGTTGGGCGGGCAGGCGGGCAGGCAGCTGCCGGGTCATCGATGGCAGAGTTCATATGTGGATTGTCTCCGCACAGAGGCTGCGGGTGTCTGCGAGAGCCGTTCACCTTTTCAGAAAACAACAACAAAATTATGTCATAAAATGTTTTTGCGTTGGCTGCTAATGTCGAGACCTTACACACACACACACGTAACGGGAAGGAGGGGGTGGAATGAGTTTGAAAAAGAGACACTCACACAGCTCGCCACAAAATGCCGCATTAAAATCACAAAATACAAATACAATATGCAGGGACTACAGTCTGTGGCTGCTCCTGCCACTTAAAAAAAAAAAAAACCAACCCATAACCTCCCAAAATCAGCCACCCAGCACCACCCAATGCCGGCAGCTATACGTAGCGGCAACTTTTATGTTTATGAAAAATTACGTGAAAGCACCGGCACAGTGGGCGTTGAAATGTGGGGGGCGTGCCACAGTGCCAGCCAAGTGACTAACTTTTCAAAGTTGCCAACGATAAAAGGCGCTACAAATTTCGATATGGAATATTTTCCGTTATTATCCACAACGGCAGCTGCTTTGAATACACCATCAGCAGCAGCAGCACAGCAGCAGCAGCAGCAACAGTAGCAACCAGTATCGAGTCTCCTACTTGCCCCGAGACCCATTCACATGCTGCCACAGGTCTGCTGCCAGACAAAAGTCTTCGAGTCGATGGCTCCGCATGGCACATGGAGCGCAAATTGGGCACAGGGCGCTTCTTTGATCCATTGAGCCAGCTCATGTAAGCTGTCATTAGAGACAAAACCGAGCTGATCTTTATTTGTGGCTGAATCAATGGACTGCTACTGATACAACCGGGGCTATGGTTCCATTGAAAACTTAACCAGCGCTTAGCTTTTGGCTAAGCTCTACGATAACAAGAACTCAACGGAATTCTAGCTTGCATGGCAAATATTATGTTCGTCAGACTATTACAAATTGAAAATGTAAGATTTTGTTATTTTTCAATAAGCAGATATATTCTTGAATATAAAAAAAAGAAAGGAAAAATAAATAAATAAAATTCCTATGTGCAAGTTATATTTACAATTTTATTTTACAAGTTTTATTACAAAACTATTTTCGTATAATTCTTATATTGAAAAGGTATTTTGTTTAAATTAATTAATTTTTTTTTAATTGACAAAAAATGCACTTTTCAAATTTACAATTTAAAATTAATTTAAGAAATATAATTTTTTAAATTAATTTATTTTTAGCTCATTTCAGAATATTGTTTCCATTAATTATAAGTTTTTATCATTTTTTCATATTTAAGTTAAAAATCGGTGTTAGTAAATATTTCATCACTTGGAATTATCCATTGTTATATATATAAGCAAAGATTGGTAACCATTTGTGGCAATTGAAAGTCATTTAATAACCGTTTCCCTTCTTCCATGATTAAAATCCCATAAATCTAACAGTAAAATTTGTTTTTATGATCCTACTTTAACGGCCACTTCCTTTACTCTAAATATAAGATTTTATGATGCGATCAGTAACATAAAGAAAAACATCAGAGAGAAGAACAAGTTGGGGGGAAAACTTTATGACATTTCCTGTTGCGAGTTCACGGAGTCAAGGCTTAATAATAATATATGGCGTACAACTCATTTCCGACCACAAATTTTCAAATCAGGATCAAAATCAGAATCTGTTTACATTTCGCTTGGATAATACCAATTTTACAGTTTGCCAAGCCTTTCCACATGCGCCGACGTCTCTCTGGGCTCATTACTTTTGTGGTCCAAGTTTTTAAGAGGCTGGGGAGGGGGGTGGGGCAGGCGGTGATTTCGGTCGGTTAACATGTTGTCTCTTTAGTGTTTCGGGTTGGTCTTTAATGTGCGCTAGCAGGCACACACGCATTAAAACTTCATTCGCATTGCGGTCGCCGTGAACAGGATGCCCGAGCAGGACGCTGGCCCCAAGCCCACTCGAATATGATGCAATAACTACGCCAGATAGGGTCCTGACTAGGAATGCTCGCCAGAATGCTCGCTGCTGAGCCGTCAACAACAGCGAGAACAAATGCCAGAAATTAGATAAGCTCCATTCGCTTCAGTTTTGTATCTCCATCCAGCTAAACAGGAAGAGGAACAGAGGCAGGAGCTGTTACTGTAACTGTAACTGTAGCTGTAGCTGGAGCAAGTCCATCTGTCAAACATCGTGGCTGATGACAGATTTTGTGGCTTTTCATTGTCGTTGTTGTGCTTGCTTTGGGGTGGCACATTCCTCTGGTGTGGGGCGGTTCCCTGGCTGATGATGTGGTTTAGTGCTGGATTTCGGGAATGGGAATGGGATTCATAAGCGCAGTCCATGTTTGAAACGTTGTGTGGAGTGGGGCTGGGGGCATGTTAATATATGAGCTCGTTTCGCTATGTCTGCCGACGGCTGCCCCTGTCCCACCTGGCCGTGGAGCATATGTGGCCTTTTATTACGGTTATGATAACGTGTAAGTGCAGTGGAGGGGAGTTGCCATTAAAATAAAAAAACAACAAGATTCAATGGGAGAACTGAGCCACAGCTGCCAGCTGTGCTCCTCCGGCTGTTCGCATCGATTCTACTCTCCTTTGCTCCGCACAGCTCATTATGCTAATCATATTCATTAGCGTGCATTCGAAAAACAACAGCAGCACCAATAGCAACAACAAAAATAACAAAGGGACAAACAACAACAACCAGCGCAGCACTAACTAATTTGTCACGCTCAAGACGGGCCTTTTATCGATCGACAAGATCTTTGGTATCGAAAAAAAACACGAAAGAAATCTGAAGCTGAATTAATGAATTTTAAATGCCCTAACCTGGTAAAAGTACTTTAATCAAAGGTTGCAATAACTAATTGAAATCATGGGAATGTTCAAAAAGAAACAATTTTTGAATACTAAAATGACACCAGCTGAAATACTGAATTAATCCAATAAAAGGACAAATTAAATTGCAAAACTAAAATATTTTTGAAATAGTGATTTTATCTATGAACAATATAAAAAATAAACTTTATCTTTATATATTCTTTATTTAATTCCATCAAAGCAATAATATTGGTTTAAAGCGCCTTAAAACTTTAAGCCTGATTAGAAGCTTGTTACATTTTTCTTTTATGATACATTTTTATATTTATATTGGAACTACTTTTGACTTTTGCAAATATTATTTGGGATTAATTCAATATTTAAGCGTACTTTTCTCCTTCATCTTCAATTAAAGCTTATTACCCAACTTCAAATTAAAACTCGTTTTGAGTTATACAAATATTATTTGAAAATTAAGTGTATTTTCAATTCAGTTTTCGTTGAGTGTCATTCAGCCATAAACAGATGCACGCCCCCAAGCCAAAAGTCTAGAGCTGTTCTTGTCTTGAATTCAATGTGGCACGGCGCAAACGGCGTCGATGTCGATGTCGATGTCGATGTGCTCATTGATAATCATAATCAAGCTAATGATGCGGCAGACGATAAGCTGCTGCCCAGACCCAAATCTAGTTCCAGTTTCAGAGCGCAGGCAATTCCCAGCTCGATGCCACAGAAGCTTTTAATGATGATGTAGAACTTGACCGTTGGGTCGAGGCTGATCGCATTGAAGTGACGATATCTTCAATTGGCTCCAACATTCCTCAACGGCCTGTCACACACGGTCAAGTGGACCCGGGGAGGGGGCGGGTGCGACTAGAAGATGATAGCCAGCAGCTCTGGAGACGGTCGATGCTGCGGCGACGTCTTCTACTTATCCAACGCAATTATCTATCAACGCATCGGAGCTGGGCTGGAGAAAAACGATTGGCTCATCGAATTAGGGACAGACAGACGGAGGGACCGACTGGAGAGCCAGTGCCAGACTCAGTTGGCTAATGAGTGCAATTTGCTTCTGTCTTGGCTACTAAATGCTCGCATTAGTTTAGATAAATAGCTTAATTAATACATTTTGTGTGCCCGGCTATGGGCGACTGCCAATGGCCACAATTACAACAATAACGAGCAGCAATTATTAGCCTAATGGCATTGTTTGATTTCCGCACACCACACCACACCACATCACACCACTCACACACCACGCACCACACTATATTGCGCATTGAGAAAGAGTGCCACCGAGCCGCTAAGTGGTTCATATTTGCACTCGGCAAAGGTTAAAGGCCGTTGGCACATTTCCTGGCACACAATGCCGATGCCCTGCATACACTTTCATATTCACAAATATACAGTTTGAATATTTCAGATTTAAAAATTCAATATGCACAGTTTTTAGAATTTTGGGGACAATTTTAAAGTTTTATTTGGCAGATATTTTGGAATTTTGGTTTTGACAAGTTCCCAAGATTGATTCTACACTCAAAATAACTCCAATTTTTAAAATAAAGTTTTTTTTTTAATTTTTTAGCTAAAAAATCGTTCTCATTTTCGAAAAAATTTGGTTTTTCAAAATTTTGAATTGCAAATTTATATTTTTAAACGATTGATTAGTAGAAAAAACCACATTAAAAGTGATTCTGGGGTGGTCAAATTTTTGGTCAAAAAACATCTCAAAATTGGTAAAAATGTTGATATGTAAAGTTCTGGAATCTATAGCTCCCATATTTCAAACACATAGAACTTTGTCAAACCATTTTGGTAATGTGTTGATCACTAGATTGATTCGGCACTTAAAATATATAAATTTCTGTAAATTATAATGTTTGGTATTTTATGTATTTATCCGGTTGTAACTGTCAAAACAAGTAGTAATTAATCCGATTTTGCGAGGATAACATTTTGTGCATTATTCTTAGAATATTTTTGAAGTTGACAACAGTGATTATGTGCGCGGAAAAATCTTATTTACTGAGTAATATAATATTTATATAGTTTTATAACGAAATTATATCGATAGTTTAGTTTTTAATTTTAAACAAAAAAAAATGTTTAATAATGTTTAATGCTAAATGTTCACGAATCAGTCAATAATTAGGGTCGGAGAGAGCAGTTAGCTAAAGTTGGTTGCATGGATTTCGACTGTTTTCGATTTCATTTGGCTTCAGGCGTGGCAAATCGCAGCGGTTTCCCCCGTCTAATGACCGCCACAGATAGCCAAATAAAAAACAAAGCAACGCCGACAGTAGACAGTGGATGCCGCACAACAACCGACAACCGACAACCGACAACCGACAATGGACAACCGACAACCGACAACCGACACAGTTAACGCCCCCATGAAGACGCCACAATGGGCATGACTAATGCAAAATGCCTGACCATGCTCATAAACACCTCATCAGCGATCATTACAAAGCCTTCTACGAATGAAATTCGAAATAAATAGCTGGCAGACGGAGACCGTAGAAATTCCAAAAAGAAAAATGTCTCAATAAATTTGGGGCAACCAACGTTCGATGGCGACGCCGACGCCGACGCGGACATCATCAGCATTAAGATCGACACTGTCCGGCATAAATCTTCGGGCCGATCACAGCTCGTTAAAAAATTAAATTAATAAAACTTAATTTGCACATAAGGCAACAGAACTGAAGTCCAAGACCCAAAAATCACACAGAAAAACAATGAAGCCCCACAGCAAATTACCAAATCAGCGCTCCAAATTAGCTGCCCACCATTTCAAGATCGTTGTGCGCAGTTTGGATTTTTTAAACATTTTTTATATTGCTTGCTTCTCTTTTATTTTATTTATATTTCTTCTTTTTTTTTTGAGGGCGTTCTGCGGCGCAACTTTTGACGATTGTTAATGCTGACGGCGATGTCGTCGGTTCGCTATTGATAAAGATCGATTTGGCGCTCTTTAATGTGTCAAAAGAAATGCCGACCGAGTGGAAGGCGATTTGGATTAATACTGGTTTACCGTTATGAATTGCCACGCCCCTTGTTTTTGGCAACAGATAAAAATAAATTATTATTATTATTTTATTTTAAGTATCCAATTTGATTGAAATTATCTCAAATATTCTTATGTTTAATTATTTGTATTTATTTACTACTCCAACAACTCCAAAAACTTTCTCCAAAGCAAAAGAAATGTTTTCCTTTTATATCAATAATGTTTTTAAAAGATGCTTTCTAAAACTCCCCACAACTTCTCAGTATATTTGACATTCGGGTGTATTGAACAAACGCAATTTGCTTACCTGGAAATACGAAAACCAAAATCAATTACGCGCCCTCTTCAATTTCCACGGATCGCATTAATGAAAATCCCAAGGAAAACTCATTGCCGACGCCCGCCACATGCAGCGCTGCCATCAAAAACAAAAAAGAACAGCAACAACAACAACAACAACAGAAATGAAAACAAAATTAAATACGAAACGAAATGAAAACTGAGACACGGTAGTTTTTGGCTCAATTTGGGTAAAACAAATTCATTACGCAACAACCAACAGCGGCAACAACGGCGCAGCGGATGCAGCCCATGACAAATGAAGGGCCGCCCAGCGGGTGCTCTAAGCCAATAAAGCAAGCCACGCCACACACAACGAGCCTCAGATTCAGAGTCGGATCCAGAGTCGGTTTCAGACTCAGATTCAGTCATTCCAACGCTGACTTGGAAACCACGACCGGACCGGGGCTTAGCGTGAAAAATGTGTGAGAAAAGCCACACAAGTTGCCAAGTTGGCATCTTAAGCGTATTTGATTGAGTTGCGTTTCCTATCGGTAGAGCATTTTGAGACTTTCCATATAAAAACTGAAACGGAAACTTTCGTTGGAAAATCGGTGCGTAACCGTAGACAACTTCAAAAAAATAAGAAAAAAATAAAATTTGAACAAAACTCGCTTATGACGACCAAATGTTGACAAAACAAACAAATAAACAATAATCGCTGACTGCGAGAGCGACCGGCGCCAATTCAAAGGAAATCCGAGGCCCGAGGGCAAAAAATAAAAGGCGAAATGAGGCCAAGCGATGCTAACAAGAGCACAACGTGCACAAAGTTACGACTCAAATTACAGCTACAAAACAGGAAAACAAAATTTGAGATAAAAATATATATAAAAAATCAGTAAATTTCATTCTAGAGTATTCGACTTGTAAAAACCCTGTGGGTCTACAAGTAAAAATCCTTTTGGAAATTTATCTATATTAAATTCGGCATATTTATTGTAAATTGATAAACAAAAATGTAGCTTACAAATGTGATATTAATATATATTTTTGGGTAATAAGCAAAATGCTTTTTAATTAACTTTTATATAAGTCACAAAAAAATACGATTACTTTAAAAATTTGGTGTGAAAATCGATATTTATCGATTTGTGAATAGTACCAATGAATATTATTACAAAACAATAGTTTTTGAAATCAATATGCATAATCCCAACAAGCTGCCTTTCGTATCGATATTTATTGAATTTTGAAAATTTTTAAAGATTTGCACTTAATAAGAGAAGATTCGATCAATTTTGCAGATTATAGTGATCATGAAGTAAAATTGGGTTATATACATATATATATATATATATTTTTTTTTTTGAGTGTTAAGTGTATTATACCCTTCTGCCTATTTCATACAGTTACAGGGCATACTAAGACAAAGCATACAGAAATCGTTCTGAGCTGAAATCGATGCCCAGAACTTAGCTATGGAACCGAACAAATCAGAGCGATCTCTTTGCTTGACATGTATGTAACGAAATGCAGCCAGTGCCTGTCATTATCCTTTTGTGCGTTTCCTGACCGCCTCTGTAATGCGAGACCCAAAAAATGAGACAGAGAGAAAAAACGCAAAGAAATGTAAGGAAAAAAAGTCAAGTGGGAGCGCGAGTGCCCTTCACTCATTTGGTTTTTTGTGGTGAAAAACGCAGAGGCACTTGACGAGTATCTTAAAGGATAAGTGCAGGGGCCCGGCACTTGAGTGCAGGACATTTACATAAAACTCGCATTTGATGACCACTCGCATGTGGTCCTAATTTTTGGCGCCCATTAAATAAGATGCGCTCAAGTGGACGCTGGCCGGGGCTGGGTGCGGTCACGCCCTCAACTGAATCCGCATCCGCATCCATCAACGGCCCGAAGAGGCACACTGAGGGATGTGGGTTATACACTAATTGCCAAAAAAAAAAAGAAAAACTGTTCGGGTTGCCTTTTTTGCCTTAAAGTTGAACAGTTATAACTATCCTGGAAATTTGATTTTCGTGTTTTGGATGTTTTGGTGACGCCCATGAGATTGCGTTAAATTATGATGCTACAAATGGACCGACCCGTGTCCGCCCAACATTGTAACCAAATAAAGCATAACTCATCTCAATTGCAATTGCCACAAGTGGCAGCTGCAGCCGGCAGATGCCACAGCTTCGTTAATGTGAAGTGCTCGCAGGCTTCTCAGCCTGTTGGCGGCTTTATCGGGTGTCGAATGCTAAGATAGCGATATGGTAATATATGAAATTGGATATTGATTTAAGTATCTGTATTTGAGCACTTGACTATCAGATTTATCGCATTCGCTATTTTAATTAAATATATCTTTATTCAACATTCAGTTTTTTCTGATTTTTCTTTTGCTAGATCTTGTTTGATAAACATTGCCAATCAAATCGGTCAAAAAAAGAAATAATTTTTAAAAAATATATTCACTTATGTCAAAACGTTGCTAATGCAGCCACATCGGGGCAACGGAATGTTTCAGTTTGGACTGGCGGCCGAGTACAATCACCCAGACAAAGGCGCAGACACAGCTAGATATAGAAGCTATATAGATATATAGATATTTGTGCGTATGGAACATGGCATTATTTGCTTACGGCGTGCATTCGCTTTCAGACTTTGGACTTGTGGCCTGTGTGGCGTCAGCTGTCTGCTGTCTACTGTCTACTGTTGGCATTCGGATTTGGCATCCGAATCCACAACGGAATCTGTTGCCAGGCCTCCAAAATAGACGCAGTTGAAAAGAATTTCCAGCCTATGTCAACGTCGCGTCGGCCACAAAATAGAGATCTCGCCCCCCAATCCACAGTGCCAGTCGCTGTTCTGTTCTCTCTCTCTCTCTCTCTGTCTCTCTCTCTTTCTCTTTCTGCTCCCCTCTCTCTGGCTTTTTTCGCATTAAACATGTCAAATGCTCGTCTGGGCGCGTCTGCATCATCGTCGACTGCAATTAATAAAGGTGCGACATGGCAAGCTGTTGGCTGTTGGCATGAGAAGGGGGAGGGGCAATAGGGGGGTTGGCAACTGATCGCTCAGTCGCCCCCTATGTTCCCTATTGTACCCCCAAAAAAAAAAAAAAATGTCTGTGTCTGCTCTGAAAATAGATCGGGTGCCCATCTGCTCAGCTCTTCTCGTCTTTGTTCTACGGCAGTCTCTTCCTGTTCCTCCCCCTAACTAGCTGTGTCTCTGTGTGTGTGTAAGTGTGTGAGTGTGTGTTAATTTGTCGCCCACAAGGCTGCAAATGCCGGCAACTTAAGTGGACCCTCCCCCAACCACAGCGCCCACCTAGCGTCCCCAAACTTCTTCTCTTCTATGGCCCGATTCTTGTTATTTATTTGCTGCGTCTGTTTGTCATTCAAACACGAGGGGGGAGAGAACTGCACCGAATGGAAAGTGAAGCCCTCGCCACACGCCCCTCTGTTTAACGCCGGTCTTTTTATGACTTTGGCTTGCAACATTTTTCAATGTTGCGGGGCTTACCTGAAGCCCCCGCTCCACTGCACTACTGGGAGCGATTATTGATCTCTAAGCATAGATTCGTTACATTTCCGTCTCTATTTTTGGGATGGCTGACATCGCTAACAGCTCCCCCCTCAGCCAAAAACACTTCCGTTAATGCATTGATATCACGTGCCACGTTGACAATTACTCAGGGTTGCTTCAAAAAGAAAACTATTCCAGCCCTAAAGTATTTCTAAAGAATTATTCGTGCTACCCAAAACTCCAGCTGAATATATTCAATATTTCAGCATTTACTACAATAATAATATCAGCATTAAACTGTTCTTTAACTTCAATTCTTAATTAATCTAAAATTAATCTAAAATATCATGTAGAACTAGCGAACTGAAATAATTTTCATCTTTGGAATACCTTGTTAAAAACAAACAAACTCAAATTCTAACTTTTAGTGCAGCAAAACAGATTTTATTTTTTGCTCTTTAGTATCTGATTCTTTTTGGAGTTCATTTTCAAGTTGATACAAAACGATTAATTAAAAATTTTAATATCTGAAAATTATTTTTAATCGAATGTAAAACGATTGTAACAGAAGTATATTTGAAATGTTAAATTTTTTTTGTAAATCACTTTCGTATCAATTGATTTATATTATTTTCCAATTTTTATATTTGAAGTGTAACAAAAATAATATTGTTTGTCAGCAAAAATCATTTGAAATTTAAGTTGCCCAAAGTTTGTACGGGTTTTTTTTTTGTCATTTTCGTTACACAAATTTCACACTAAATATATATAATCCAATATAATTCTGTAGAAAAAAGTATTGCAAATGTTATTCAAAAATGAAATGCTTGTAATCAAAACCATAATTTTCTTCCATATTAATATTGATTAGTCAATATATACAATTTACGATCTTAGAAAAGTTGCATAATCGAAAAATTTACTATTAATTTATACAAAATTTTTATTATTATTTTTCTAAATTATTATTTATTCAATTCATTCGTTTTATTTAAGTTCGTTTGAAATTTCGAGCTTTGTTTGCAACGCACCAAACGAGTTTGGCTTCATCCATGCGGAAACTGTTACAGCTCCCCCTCCCTCCGCCGCGCCAGATAAAGAGGATCAGGCGCTGTCATGTGGCGCTATTGTGGCGTTTCGCCTCCTCTACCCGCTTCTCAGCTGGTCCTCGACCTGAACGATTTGGCGGCGCCTGCGTTTGAGTGTGCCCAATCGCAACCCCATTAAAATGTCATGGAATTTCACTTAAAATTCCTAGCAATTTTCCCCCATTTGGCCAAAACAGCTTTTTGTTTTGTTGCCGGCGACGGGGAGCGGATTGGCGGAGGGGCGGGGTAAGGTGGCTGTGCTGCATGTTCGCTATTTGAGGTAGCTGGGGCAAAAACTTTGACTGGCATTCTATTGCCCGACACATTTTCACTGGCATTGCACGTGGAAACGAAGTGCGTGCGGTTTTCGTTTAACGTTTTGCATTGCATTCTGGCCCGGAAAGGCTGCCTGCGAAAAATGCACGCCTGTTAATGTGCGTGAGGCTGATGCTGTTGCTCCTGCTGGTGTTGCTATCCTGCCAGCTGGTCGTCCTGCCATTCTCCGGTGTCATTGATATGGGGCTGCACGGCGGCTTCGTCTTTGCTGCTGTCGTCATTCGCCTCGTTTTGTCGCCTGTTGTTAATTGTCATTGCGTCGCTTTAAGCCGCTCAGCGTTGACGGCAGCGATTGCTGTTGCTGTTTTCAGTAAAGGCTCTTCTTCTAGTTGTTGTTGTTGTTTTTTTGTTGTTGTTGTAGTTGCTGTGTTGCTATTTTCACGCGCGGTTAGCGGCTGTAATTGCATTGCCAAGTAAACGACGCACCGCATGTGAGTGGCGTGTGTGTGTGTGTGTGTGTGTGTGTGTGTGTGAGTGTATCTGTGTTCACTGCGTTGGCGTAAGTGAAATTTATTTCAACAGCCCCGCCAGGCAGTCAGCAAACTGTCGTTTTCGCCAACTTAGGCGCGCTATGCTCAACCCTCCGGCGCAATTCCGGCCAAGTTGTGCGCCCGCACAGTGGGCCACAAACTGCCGAAAATTGCAGCTATCTTGGCTGGCACTCAATTTAATTAGTTGCTCGTTATCTTTTAAGGTTTTAGTGCCTCTGGTTACAGTTTGCTCTAAAATTCATTTTCTTTAAAATTCAAAAAATTTATTTTTGATCATCATTAAACATTTTTTTAACGAATAATTTACTTCAGCAACGATATGCATTTAATTAAATAAAACGGATCAATCAGTAAATATTTATATCAAAAAAAAGATGAATTCAACATGTTAATGTATAAACTTAGCACATTTATAATATTTAAAGGCAATTGAATAAGAAATTTTAAATTTTTTAAATTTTGTGTAATTAAGTCAAAAAAATATTAGTAAATTGAAATTTTCTATATAGTCTAAGTAAAATCCTTATTTACATTTAATTTTACTCATTTTGCGATTTGTAAGGTTGATAAAGTAATTTTAAATTATTTTTATTTTCCATAAAAAAATCGTTTTTTTATCGAATATCGAATATCGATTTTAAAATTACTTCATCATTATCATTAATTATGTTTCAATTACGCAAAATTGCCAAAACGTTAACTGAAATTTTTTTATTTAGTTATTATATATATATTTGAAAGATCAATTTGATGGCTCATACAGAATTTGGCGCTTTCCATAGTGAATTTTCATTTTCATTGATTGAATGAATGATTGCCGAACTGAGTAAAGTTGATCTGAGTTGAGCGTGTGTTGTTCGGCTGTTGATCTTCGGCAAACAATGCGAGTAGATTAAGTACTTGACACGCTTAGAAAGCAACCGAAATTTGGCTGCAGGGCGTGCGGCTTTTGAGTACAGCAACAAAAAGAATAAAAATAAATAAATAAATATGAGAAAAAACCAAATCTGGCAATGATATTGACTATTTGGAATTATCGACCGATAGAATCGATGCGAAGAAAGCGTGAATTTTCGAACGGGACCCCAGCTGATATACTTTTTGCATATCATTCACAGCGCCCGACGCGACTATAAAAGCCGAGGCGTCGCTGGGCCAAGCCAGCAGTCACCAGACAATGGCAACAGGCAGAATGAACCGAGGTGCTCAGATTTGGACTCTGCTGGCGCTGATCTCGAGCGCAGCGGCGATCGCCGATGCAGATCAGTCCCGGCTGGCTGGGATCTATGTCAAGGATGGCAACGAGAACGGGCAGCTGCGCTTCCTCGCCTCCGGCTTGAACACGAACAGCGCCAGCGGCACCAGCGGACTCAATGCTGCGCTCAACAATTACATTACGAACAAGCAGGACATGCTGGAGCAGCTGCGTCCAACCAATACGAATACTGGCTCCGGTTTGGGGCTCACCACTTCGGGCTCTGCATCGGGCACGGGCACGGGCACTGGAACGGGCAATGGCGCCATCTATGTGAGCCTGGGCAATGGCAACGTATCGCCGACGAGCAGCACAGGGACCAGCACCGGAACCGGGACCGGCACTGCGACCGGGAGCAACGCTCAACAGGCTGCTCTCAATCAGGTGATCTACGGCTCTTCGCCCGTTAACAATCTGCTGCCACAGATCATTGGACAGGCGGTCGCGCAACGCACCCGTCCGGCGGGCAACAATCGCCGTCGTGTTCAGCAGCGGCGACGACGCGTCAACAAGAAGACAAACGGCCGACGACGCCGCAAGGGCAGCAAGAAGGGCAAAAACGGCAAGAAACGGCCCCAGGTGATGGTGGTTCGTCCCAATCGCGGCTAATGCGGCTGACGTAGCCCAGTTTGGCCAGTGGCCAGTGTCGAGAACCTAACATAAGCAAACTTTTTTTTTTTTCAAAACTAAATTTTTTTGTAAAGTCTACTTAAAAAGTTAACTTATTTATTTATTCAACGAACTTTGTTCAAAAAATTAAACCATGCAAGAAAACAATTTGTGCAAAATGTTCTATAAGGCGATTTTAAAGCTTTCATTTGACTATGTGGAAAGCCGAAGAATGGGATCTTCAAGGGCGAATTCCAACTTTTAAACACACAGTGTTTAGAAAAAATGAAAGGGTGAGAACAGATTGATAAAGCACCAAACAACAATTTTTTTTTGTGTTCTCAAATTCTTAAAAATAAATAAAAAAAATATATATTCAATAATCTAATTAATAAAAGTAAACCAATTAATGAAATATATATATATATAAATATATATATATTCCATTGGTGACCGTTGCTCTAAAATTGTGGGAGTTATGCATTTGTGGCCCCCAAGATATATCGATTTATCGGTTTGCAACTCCAGTGGTCGAAGCAAAAAAACAAAATTTTTTATGCGATCTTTAGAGAAAGTTATCAGTGAAGTGTCTAAAATTTAAGGTATCTTGATTTAAAACATTAAATCAAATTTCCAAAAGCTACAAAATTATATATTCTCTTATATTTTTTTTGTATTTTATGGTGTCTTTTTGGAGAAAGCACGAAAATCGATACATTCATTCATTCAGTCACAGTTTGTCAATCAAAGTTGAAACGTATTTTCGACTATTGTATGGTATTTTTATGCAGAGTGTTGCGCAGTCGGTTATGCACGCTTGCAAGATTTTTCGATATTTCTTCAGAGTTTATTGAATTGAATTTTCAGGCAGCAACCGCAACTTGTGCTCTTTAAAAGGCGAGGCGACAACACCTTCTGGGCCACGTTGGCAATTTTCCTGGTGCAGTTGCCTGTTGCCTGTTGATTTAGTTGCCTCGCTGGGGTCTGGTCAAGTGCAAGACAAACGGCCGCTCCATGTGGTGGCCAATGACTTGATAAATGTACGAGAGCCAGTCGCCAGTGTTTGTGTGTGTGTGTGTGTGTGTGTGTGCTTTATGCTGTTCATGACTGTAATGAGCCTGTAAGTGGCCCTAATCAGTGTCATAATAATAGAAATTAATCACTGCCTCCGCCATTGCGGCCACCTGCTGCAGTTGGAAAGTTGAATAGCTCAAGGCTCAAGGCTCAAGGCTGAACAGCTTTCGACTCAAGGCAATATGCAAGTTCAGGGCTGATCTGGGGGAGGGGAGGTGTGGCAGCTCTTGAAGATTCCTGCGGTTTTGTGCAACTTGCTGCGCATACTTTGTAAATGTTTTGTAATGATTTGATTTGAAATTCATTTGAATTATTGCTTGCTTCCGGTTTCCGGTGCCTTCGAAATACTTTCCTGTTTCAGTTAAGTTGAGCCACAGCTCCGCAGCGCCACAGGCGGCCGCACAGTTGTATGCTATGGAAAGGCCACTCTAAAGGCCACTGTGACTTGCACTGCCACCACGCCCACCCCCCCGCCCCCCTCTCCGCCCGCCCTCTTCGTCACTATATGATGAACGAGCAACTTAGCTGGTCCGCTCCCCTGGCTACACACACACAAACACACACACACACACACACACACACATGCATATGTGACTCTCGGTCTGTCCGTCTGCTCGTCATTTTCACTCTGTCCCTCTCTTTCTCTCCCCCTCTCTCTTTCTCTGTATATGTGTGTGTGTGTGTGTGTCCCGGGAGTTTATTAAGTACTGCCAAGTATATGCAAGCAGTCCGAGCTGCGTCGACGTCGCTGCCTGTGCGGAACTTTGTTAATATGCAAGTGAATGGACATTTCCGGTAGCTAGTGAACGTGCCAGGCCCAAGCCCCTGCCAGAGACCAGAGACCCGAGACCGGAGACCGGGCATAGGGCGAGACCCACACACTGGGCATAGCCAAGCCCAGCTAAAGGGCATAAGCTCGGCTCCTGTAAAAAGCACACACACATAGACACACACACACACACACATACACATACAAAAGTACATGTGAACTCATTGGATACATTCTGCTGCCCTATCCAACTGTAAGTTTTATGTTTTATAAGCTGACCAAACCAAAAAAAAAAAGAAAAAAACCAAAATCATCTTCAGTTATATTTTATTTATATAATTATATCATATCTTTTTACATTCTAAGCTGATGAAAATAATAAATAAAAAAATATACATTTATAAAATCCTATCGTAAAAACCAAAAAAATCGATAAATCGAGATTTTGATTTTTTTCAAAAAATTTGGATTTGAACAATATTTTTGCAAACAGAAAAATATTAAATACACAATGTATAAAAACAGTACTTAAAATAAGAAATGTTGTTTTCTTATTAACTTAATTTTAAGCCTATTAATGCTTATTTCGAGAACTTTACACATTATTAAAGATGATTCTAGAAACTTTTAGAACCAATGATAGCCAATTGCGATTTTTTGTTTGTCTCTCAATTGTATTAAGAAAAATTTGTTTATTCAAAAAATAGAGTATCGGCGATTCGTTTTAAGTATGCTAGTTAAATGCCATTTTCTTCGTTATTTTTTGTTCTCTGCTTTTTTTTTTGGCTCCGCTCCGCTCATGTGTAATTTTTTTCAATTAAAATGATTTGAGCAGACAACTTTGAACGCTGGCTCCGCTCGAGGCTTCTGGCCACAGAAATACTTTTGGCAAAATCATAAATCATGCAGCAGGCACCAAGTACCAGGCAGCGAGCAGCGAGCAGCGGGCAGCGGGCAGCGGGTGGGGGAGTGGTGGTGGGTCAGCAGACATGAATCGCATTGGAAATCGACGTCAGTTGCTGGAACCAAAAAGCGTTGACAGTGCGCAAATTGCGCACGGGAGGGGAGCCGGGTAGACCCGGTTGGTTGGCCAAGTTTCGCTTTACTTTTGAAATAGTTGCAAAGTGGAAAAGTTTGAGCAGCATGCCGCATCATCAGCTGCCACAGTCTTTGCATCACACACAACCCACAACTAATGGCAGTTAATGCTCCGCATTTGGCATGCAGAGTGCCTCAGACGGAGAACCGTAGCCGGAACCGATGCCTCGCCCGGGGCCCAATCCTGCTGCCTGCCTGAATGTGGTCAGCTGGCGGTCAGTAGCCATAATTGTAGTTTAGGTTAATAAATGGGCATCTTTGTCATTTATCAGCCAAGTACAAAAAAATACAAAAAAAAAACACACAAAATATTTCTTGGCCAACATTTCAAAATGCTCAATTGCCCTGGCAAAATTGAAGCGATTTCGTTTTTCGGTCATTTGGCTAGTTCTTTAACTTTTTCTCTTTCCTTTTTTCTCTCTTTTAGCCCGTGTTTGTATTGAATTTGAGTTTGGGTCTCAGCTTGGCGAGCGTTGCTTTTAATTGCCGTGACGTGTTTGATTTTCTAGCTTTGCTTCTTTTACTTGTTGTTCTGCTCAAAGGGTGAAACGGGCATATTGCATTTCTATTCAATTATGCAACCACTTTTTGGGTAGCTAAAACACTTCCACAATAATACGCTGTTGCTTTCTTTCAAGTGTATTTTTTTAAATTAATACAATTAATTATTTGTTATATCTATTTAAATAGAATAAATAACATATGTGGAATGAAATATGTGATAAAATATTTTGCAAAATCAATAAATCAATCTTCAGTAAAAAAGCAAGTTAAATTAAATTCAAAAAATGAGTGAACTGACTAAATTCAGGATTAAAAGAATAATATAATTACATTTAAATAGTTTTTTTGATTCAACTTTTTAAAAAGTTTGTTTTCTTAGGGTAGCTTGTAGTCGTGTTGCGTCTTAGAACTGTTACCTTAGCTGTTATTTTTCTTTTGGCCACTTGACGTTTGATTTACTTAGTCGCCGCTTGCCCGCTTCACTGGCCAATTGTAAGCCAATTTTCGGCTTTGCGGCCTCCGCAGCAAGTGCGACCTTCTCGTGAATGCTTTTTAGCACACTTGTCGAGTCGATTCAACTCGACTCGAGTCAAGCCGAGTCGAGTGGATTGTTGTGCCATGGAGTCACGTTGTTGTTGTTGTTATTGTTGTTACTGTTGTCGTCTCCCCGTGGCGTCCATTCAATTTTTGCCATTTGGCTTGTTGGTTTTTGGCTGCGACTCTAGCTTGACACATTCTTGCTGATTGATTGATAAATGACTTTTAAAGTTAATTACTAAAATCAAGATACGTACGTTCATACATATATGTACAAGTTGTTCGCTGTATACATTGTATGTATATATATATATGTATATGTATGTAGAGCATTGCTATTCCATATGTATGAATATGCCTTCAAGGCGCCATACGCTCATATTTTTTTCATTTAAAATGTATTTATATAAATTAATGGCAAGATTTAGTGGATTTGATAAACCAATTAAAACAACTTTAAATGCTTTTTGTGACTTTTAATTAAAACTAAAGAAAACTTGAATAATATATCAAAAATAATAATAACTTGAACTTATTCTTCATATTTTTTGTTGTTGCACATAGAAAAAACATTATTAATCAATTAATACTTGTCCATGGTGAGGTTATTGCGAACCCCAATAAACTTTGGCACCCCGAGGATAACAGAACATTCTTGATTTAATTTATTGAATGAATGGTATAAATTAAAAGCAGTCTCTCAATGCTTTGATAATTTAATTCTTAGATAATAGCTGCCTGAGTTGCACTTAAGATCAACGACTTTGTTTTATTATTTCTGACCTTCAGTCTGTTGCTAAAGGATACTTTGCACAATGCGATGATAAGGATATTTAATTGATTGATGCCGGTTGCTTACATAATTGCAGCACATTGTCCAGACGGAGGCGGCGAAGGAGGGGCGGCGAGTGGCCCACATGCTTGGCCTTGATGGATGATTGAAATTTGAGGCGTGCGCCAACTTCAAGTACAGTTAATTAGGCGCATTCAACGGTCGAACAACGGCGGCAAAAAATAATTAAATCTAATTAATTTGCAGCTGTCAAAGTGAGAAAAACAAAATCAGGGTAAAAGAGGGGCAGGAGTGAAAGAAAAAATTACAGAAACACGGATAGCTGTGAAAGCTGAAAGGCTTGAGCATTTTCGCAGCTACCCTGCTAATTGGGTAGATGCGGCAAGTTGGCACCTCATCGATTTGTAGCCACGTCATGCAGGCATTCAGCCATTCCATTTCGCCTGCAGTCAACAGAGTCAATTTGCCAATGCGCCAAATTTGTGCGTCGTAATGTGATGGAGCAGGGAAAGGGATCGGTTGGGAATTGCTTGTTTTTTTTTTGGGGCTGTGGGGGGATGGGTGCCTGTCTAAGACGTGACGTAAATCAGCGTTTTAAGTGTTTTTTGAGCTGTCAACGGCAACGTGGCAACTTTGTTTGCTGCCCGCCCCAGAAGAAAAATGAACCAGCAACAGCTACACAAATCAAGCTGACAAAATGATTTCCACGCAGCACAGCGTCGACTTCTCAATACTCTGCGCTCAATGAAAAACGGCCTATTAGCTTTCAATTGTCTTAAATATATATGCAATTAAATGCAAAAAATAAACAAGTTATTAATTGAGAAACATTTTTAATATATATATATATATATATTAAAAATCGGATAAGCGAAAATTTATATATATTGTTATTTTACATTTGGTTATAAAAGAATGTTACGTCCTGTGTTATTAATAGGAAACATTGTATAAGATGCTGTTAGGCTGTGTTATTTTTATATATGGATTACATTTGGTTGTGTGAGCTTAGCCCAAGTATGTTATGGCTATAATCTGGGGCTTAGGTAAGGCAGGTTAGGTTACGGTAGCTACGGCAACAAATATTAAAAATAAAATGGCTGAGCATTTGGGTTTATATAATGTGTTATTGATTAATATATATATTTTCTTTTAAATTTACATAAAGAAACCAAAATCATGTATTTTATATAATAACTCTTTGTTTAAATCTCTTAGTCAATGTGGGTTTGCCAATATTTTATAATACACAATATTTATTTCAAAAATATTTTGAAGGAGATAAAACAAGCTGCAAGTGCACAAATTCTTAAAAATATGGTATATATTTTTATATACATATACATGTATATATATTTTTTTTGGTTTTAGCAACTTGAACGGCATCCTTTTCCTTTCTTGGAGCTAGTAAATCAAATCGTGCAAATGGTTTGGCTATGGCAGCAAGATGCTAGGCAAGTGTATGACAAGTGTGAAGTCCACAACACAGGCAACAGTTCAACATCTAAATCAAATTAATCCTTGCACTAGAGACTTTCACCCACTCACCTCCATTCTCCTTCTATTGCTGGCTGCTGCTTCTGTAACTTTTTGTGCCTGCGCCTTTTGCCAGTTTGCGTAGTTGTTGCTGCTGCTGGCTCCTCTCGTCTTGGCCAGGCTCGCTTCAAGTGGCAACTTGTTAAATTTACGCAAGGCTCGAACACTGGCACACGCATACACAATTAGGCAAACGAGGGGTGGGGTGGGGTTGTATGAAAGGGTAGGCCGAATCATGGCTCAGTTACGCAAACAGCAAATCAAAAAACCATTTGACGCACTTTCATCATGAACAAACGTGGGCGTGGCACCTGCTGCTGACACATTGAAACTGCCAATAAGTTGACGCCTGCTCCATCTAAGTGGAAAAAAGTGCAAGTGGCAACAACACAATAACAACGACAACAACAGCATTAAAATAACAACAGCAGCAATAACAAATTGCAGCGAACCCTTTAAAAGCTGCCAAGTCACAGGGCTTCAGCTCTCTAGAGGCAGCTTTCGCTCACGGCTCCAGCTTTAATGAACATTTAAGTCGGGCCAAAGCCTTTTCCAATGCGGTAACGGCTGGCACAGTGTGACCAGAGCGATGCAGCAATCACGGTTCAAAATCCGCGCAGTCATGTACTGGGGGAAAAACAAAATAAAATATTGTTTCATAATAAATTTATGAAATATATAAACATAATTTCTGAATTTGAGAGAAAAAATGTTTTTAAAATTTTTTTAGAAAACAAAAAGCCAACTTTTTTTTATTTATTTACTTATTTTTTTTAACAAAATTTATATATTTTCTTTTGATAAATCGATATCAAATACTATTTATTTCAACAAAATTAACAGTAATTTCGCTGCCAATCGATAATTAGCACTTATCGATATTTGATGAATTCACTATTAATAGCATGTTGCGTGCCGCGTTCACGGGCTTCGTCTTTCGCCTAGCCCAGAAAATTGACTCCGGCCCGTGTTGACTTTGTCGGCAGCAAAATATTTTGGTCCAAGAACTTTTTGCTTTTTATTCATTTTTTTTTTTTTTTTTGGGTCAAGTGTTGCCTTGGTTGCTGCTGCTGCTGCCGCTGCTGCTGACGTAGCAACGATTTTATTTTTTGGAGTAGGAATTAAATATCAAGCAATACACGTGTGTGTGTTTGTGTGTGTGTGTGTGTATGTGTGTGTGCACACATGTGTTGTTGTTGTTATTCTGGCAGCAGCTTTCGCATGGCCCGAATCTTGCTGCCTGTGCTCTTTGCTCCCGACTTGGCCTTTTTGCATATCATCATCACACAAGTAAAGTTTGCTTTTGCTTTTTGCCCGGCTCCTCTGCTGCTGATTCTGTTGTTGTTGTTGCTGTTGTTGTTGTTTGTTCTCTTGTATTTTCGGTGTTCAAAAGCCCACACATCACTTTTACAGACGCACCCCTCGCAACTCATAACCCGCACCTCGCCAATCGCACCTCGCACCCCGCAGCCCGCTCGGTTTTTGTGTTATATCCCCCCGCTCATCTTCTCTCGTACATCAACTTGAAGTTCTTGTGTTTGGGTTAAGTGAAAAGTGATTGAGCAGATTTTTGTTGCGAATCTTTGGTTTCATCTCTCCTTTTCAAACCCCTGCCCGCCACTCTTTCCCCAACCGTTTCTACCTTCCTTTTCTCTCTGCTCTCTTCCAGTCTATCGCCATCTATATATCATTCTGTTTTTGGGCTCAATTGTTGCTGTAACTGTTTTACCTGCATGTTTTTCACTTTTTTCAGCTGTTGTTCGGGCCACTTTTGATGAAGGCAGCCAAGTGTTTTACTGTGTTAATTGTTGTCTTTGCTTCGGCTAATTCATTGTTTTCTTATTTCACACTCTTTACAAATCTGGTAAAGCCAAAAATTGCACATAGAACAAAAAGCAAAAAAAAAACAACATTTTTGTATTTATATGTTAGGCAATTTTTTTCGATGGAAACTTCCAGGCAAATGTTTTCATATCCGGTATTCTTGGAAAATAGTTGCCAGCGGTTTCTTTAATCTGTAAATATGGTATTCACTACTAAAATCGCTGATGTACATGGGTAAAAGGTTCAATCATGTGTTCAATCATAATAATTTATTAGTTCTATAGCAGATTATATATAATAAGTTTACGAATTTTAAGTTCATACAGCATAAACTATTTAACTAAATAAAAATTCAGTATGTTTCTTAGTTATTGTAGAGCTGACTCAAACAATTGATTGTGTCGCAGTATCATCAATTAAAATATCCCTCAATCAAGCGGTCAGTTCGGTTGAATGACTATGATAAGCAGTTAGCTTAAGCCAATGTTTAAATGCATCTTGTAAGTAAACGCTTTGATTAAACCATATTTAAATAATAACAATTTTAATTAAGCTCAATTCCGAAGGCTAGAATGCAAGTGCAATGATAATGTGCCAGTTTTTCGCATGCAAACATCATCAATCAATGTCATCAATCAGCATCAGCAGCAGCACCGGCAGCTTTTGTCGGCACCTTGGCTATCATTTTGATTGTTGTTTTTCAATTTCACAGATTTTCTTTACCCGATTTGCCGATTGCCGCCAATAGCCAATTGGCTGTTGCCATTGGGCCCCGTTGCCGTTGGCGCTTTTTGCCGCATAAATCAAAAGCGGAAATTGCCGGCCAATGCGACGCATTTGTATGCAACACGCTGATGAGATGACTTCATTAGCATCTGCTGTTGCTGCTGCCGTTGCTGCTGCTGCTGCTGCTGCTGCTGTTGCTGCTAAAGCAAGTTCTGATTGTTTCCACTGGGCCCGAACTGTTCAGCCTGGCAAATCCAATCAAATGAGCGACACAAGAAATTCTCATCGGTCCGAGCGACAATTAGTGCGAATGCTAATGAAAGGCGCTGAAAGTGCAAATGTAACTGTGTGCACTTCATTAGCTACATCATGAAGGATGACCCAGAACGAAACTCAAACTCATAAATGCCACACAAACGAATAACAGTTGGAGTCACAGTCACAGTCTCAGTCACAGTCACAGCTACAACTAGTGGACCCAATCAGACCCAAACGAGCTAATTAAGTTCCACTTCATCTGGCGCTGGTTAATGTCTTATGCTTTATTGGTTGTATATTTATTTATTTCTTAATTCCGTGCACCCATATTTATCATTATTGCGTTTCGTTTTGTTTCTCTTTCTGTTTGTGGTGTATCATTGTCGTTTGTCGTTTTGTGATAATAAAGATTTATGCGATCTAGACCTAAAAAATTCAACGAGAAAACAAAAACAAAAACAAAAACCAGAAGCCGCAGACATCGTCCGATTATCGGCCAAAAACGGATCTTTTCTTTCTTGGTTTTCGGGAAGACGAATGCATTTTTAATTATTGGTTGCTGCTCTACAATTTTCTCAGAAAACTTCTTGTCAGCAGTCGAGTTTTCGTTTCAGTTTTTCTTCACATTTACATTTTTGGCTTCACATTCGCATCCTGTTGCTTGGAAATTAGGCGGCAAAGTTAAAAGTTAAAATTATAATATCCGCTGCAAAAGGGTATAAATAAAATCAATGCAATTTAAAAAAAAAACTCCAGGAAAAAAATGGAAATATTCAACAATAACAAAAATCTAATCAGCAACAGCCTTTGGCTGCCTCAAATCCTATTGCTGCAACTGTTGGATTGTAAATTATGACACACACTATAAAGAAGAGGAGTACCTCGAGATAGAGAGAGTAAGCGAGAGAGAGAGACAGAGAAAACGAGGGGGAGACAGCAAGAATGAGCGCAGCAGCCATCATAAAACATAAAACATGTCCATGACAATTCACATAATTCACCAGGCGCTCCATTCTGTCATTGTACTTTTAGGACAGTGTTGCTTTTCAGACAAAACTCATTGAAAAAATTGTTTATAAAAGAAGTACAAAGATACAGAAAGCCATGCGTTACCTCCAATAAAAAGATAAGCGCAGAATGACGTAAAAAATTATGTGTAACCTATCAACATTGACTGATATGTAGATCTCCCAAATGCATTATCGATCCAAATTGAAAATTATCAAAAATAACAAATTATTAAAATAAAAATAAAAAATGTATAAATAAATATATATTCTATTGAAATCATGTACACATAAAATTACAATTTATATATTTTATATAATTTTAATTAAAACTACTGACAGAAAAAACTCCGATTAATTTGTATTTCAGTGAAACAATAAAAAATGTAAATCTAGTAGGCGATAGCACTTTACGTCAAGGCAAAAAATATTCATTTAGCCTTGGAAGCCTTGGAAGAAAAATTTGAGTTTTTTAATTATTTAATTTTTACTTTTGAAAAATATTTTGCAAATTGATAGAAGCTTGTAAGTTGATATATTTTCATCGCAAACTGGATAAATCATCGATCTGGCCCATAACTGTAGTTTCCTTTGGTGTTGTGGCCACATGAAAAACAAGGATACTTAAGCCGGAAGCCAAAGGAGTTGTTTTACGTTAGACCAAAGCCACGTTGTCGCTCACGGAGTGAGCACCACTTTGGGTTTGGTCTGACGTAGAACTTCTTCTTTGTGTGGCTTTGGAAGGCTCTGCACGGTCCGTTGAATGAAGGATATAATGGAAAATCTAAATATATGGATATAAGCAAACATATAAAAGTAAAAATATGTTTTTTATATATTTTTATATTTCTAAAATAAACACTAAATTTATGAGCACACTTTTCGGTCATAAATCATGCTAAAATTGACAAAATTTTTGATATGTTAGACTATCGGATCTATAGCTGTTTTAGTGAAAAAAACCTGGCTCCCCATTACTAATTTTCAAAAAAATTTGTTTTTCAAAATTGAAAATGTATTTTAAAAACATACATCGATTGAACTTGTCGTAATTAGTATAAAAACATTTAAAATGAGGGTGTCAAAGTTTTGGTCAAAAATCTTGTCAAAATTGACAACATTTTTGAAATGTAAAATAAATAGCTCCCATATTTTAAATTCCCATAATTATATTAAACTAAACTGATTTACATAAGGCTTATTATTTTGATCATATAATAAATGATTCTGCATTTAAATACAATTTGATATCCGCATTTTATTATTTAGTTTCATTCGATTTGATGTTGTGCTGTGTGTTGTATAAACCCAGGCTTCCAGCTTAATTCGTAGTGAATTAATTTTATTGTGAACTGAAACTCGAGTTGGGTATCTGCTGGTCGAGTAAAAAAAAACACATGTTACATATGACTAACTTGGTTGCCCTTTAAGAATCGCAATTCCTATTATTATTTTGCAGCCAATTTAGGAATCGCACAACAGAAAATGTTCCAAATGTTGTTTTGCATTTGCCGTTGCCTTTGTTGTTGTTTTTGTTGCTGCTGCACTGCTGCACTGCAGTAGGCCGTAAATTTATGTTGCATTAATTTATTGCAGTGTTTTTTTTTCTATGGGGCACGAAACGAGAACAAATTCAAAGTGCAACAGAAAGGGAAACAGAAGCAGGCGAAGCACAAACAGAAATAGAATGGCCAACCGAAAGGGAAACTGCAACCGAAATGTTTGGGCAAAAATTGAAATCAACTTGAAAGATATGCTGTGAGTGTGTGTGTGTGTGTGTGTGTGTGTGTGTGTGTGGGTAGGGGCAATGCAATGGGAAGGGAAGGCGAAGGGCTGGGGAGAGGGGGAGGCTGGCTGCAAGATGCAAGATGCAAGATGCAAGGGTCTTCAAGGTTCTTTCTCTCGTTGCACATTAAGTTGTCTGGCCATGTTGTTGTTGTTGTTGTTGTTGTTGTTCTTGTTGCCTGCTGTTGTGGCAGCTGCTTTGTTGTGCGGCGCTTATCTGCATGCGGCGCAATTATTTCAGCTTGTCACACGTCTGCAAGGGGGCAGCGGGGGTGGGGAGAGAGGCGCAGGGCCAGTCTGTAGACTGGGACACAGCGCGTTGCCTTTTCTGAACTTTACAAATTGAAATTAATTACTTTGTGCCATTGTCCGGCACAATGCGTCTCTGAATGAAAACAACGAAAACAACGCTATAACTGCTCCCCCTCTCCCCCCTTTATTGTGTTGTGCAGTGTGTTTGTGTGTGTTGTTTGCTCCGCATGCGTTTGTCATATTTACACCCCTCCCGGACTCACCCTACCCTGTTTTGGCTGCAACTGCGCTACTCTATTCGCGCTCGATTTAGTTTTGTGTTTCTTGTTCAACTTCACTTTTTGACCGCCTACCGCAGCACGCCAACCCACACCCCATACCCCATACCCCACACCGCCCGCCATCCCCCATTGGCATGTTGCACGTAGCTGGTGGCAACCTTCTTGTTAAATTTTGTTGTTTATTTCGTTGGGCAAGTTTTGCAAAATTTGCCAATTTTGTGAACTGAGCAACGTGGCACAACGCACCATTTACCCACTTACCCTCGGCCACTAACTGCGAAACCTACCGCGACCCCTCCACCCCCCCCGTTCATCCCGTCGCAGCTGCCTTCACTGTTGCTGTCACTGGTTACAAGCGAGCTCGCTGTTTAGTTTTTTTGCTATATACAATAGAAATTGCTGGACCTCAGCTATTCGCTCCTACTTTGCTGGCTGCTTTCCCTTCTTCTAGTTGGTTTGCCCGCACCCCTTTCCTCTCTCCACTCCCTGTCTGGTCGTGCTGTCAGTTTTTCATTGGTATTTGTTAGTTTGCCGTATTCTGATGCAAAGTTCTTTGTCATGTTTGTTGTTTGCCATGTTGCGCATACGCCGCATTTGCCAGCTTTTTCCTTGTGCTGCCATTTGCTGTTCTTGTTGTTGTTGTTGTGTTTGTTATTGTTGTGGCTGTTGCCTTTCGCCTGTCGCCTGTCGCCTGTCGCTTGTCGCCTGTCGTCCATCGGCTCGGCAAATGCAAAATGTTTTCATTTGCTTAATAGACATTGACAATGAAGCAGACAATTTTTTTTGCTCATCCAGAATATATTAATAATATGCAAGTGTTTTGGAATGATCAAACATGAAATTAGTATCTATTTTGGGTCTGCCGAATAATTAAACACGCTCAAAGCTGATGTTAACAGAAAGCACTTTGAATACAATTTTAAATGTTCGTTTGCTTTCGCTTTAAGCTACGGAAAATGTTCCTAAATAAATGTAAATTAATTTTAAAATTTTAAATAATCTTTTCAAAATACATATCTAATGTAGTTAGAAAGAATATTTGGATTATCTGAATTCGTTTTTAATTAATGCGACTTCAACTTTATCTATCAATTCTGTGAGAGCTAGAAATTTTCGAATCGTTTGCCAATTGAAGTGAGAAACAATAATAGGATTGCCAGAAAGAAATCAGTTCTTAGTTTTAGAATCCAATGATTGTGTCTGTATTTGTTTTTGCCACTTCTTAAATTTCATGTTGAAAGGAGGACAAACATAAATTTTGTTTTATAGCTAAACATAAGCTGGTTGTGTGAAGTGCACACACACACACACATACACCCACCCACTTGGAGACAGTCATGAATATGAACACGAACAACATCTGCATATGCTGTCGAGTGTTGGTTCAGGGGGGTGAGGGGGCTGGTAGTGCAACCAACTGTTGCATGTCTGCAGCTGAAATATCGCGCATAATTGCTGCATATTTCGTTGCGGTGCATGTGCTTGCCATTGTGTATGAGTATAAGTGTGTGTGTGTGTGTGTGTGGTGTGTGTTTCAGTCATTTGTCAGCATGTTTTACAACACTTTTTCTAGGGCTTACGCTACTTTCAGCGTGTCTGTCTGTCAGTCGGGCAGCTGCTATCGATGATACAATTCTCAGCTTCAATTTTCCCATCAGCAAGCTGCTTTCTTTTGTCGACAGTTGCTGTTGTTGCTGTTGTTGTTGTTGTTGTTGTTGTTGGTTGCTCCAATAAAGTCACCTAAATACGGCAAACGCTTTTTGTGCTGTTCACCGTTTGATTGGCGTTGATTTGCCAACAGCTGATTAACGTTGGCCTAAACGCTTGCGTAACCCAATACCCGAGACTGCCTTAGTTGAGCCCAGAAAAGCACTGTTTTTTTAGTTTTTTTTTTTTCAGTAAATTACAGAGCTGCAACCGCGGCTGCTGCTGCATTTACGAAACGCTTACAGCTGCCGTCGCTCGAGCTGCGCATCTGAGCTGAAGTTGAAGTTGACGTTGACGCCGCTTGGCGCTTGCGCAAACGCCTTAAATTGCAGGTGGGCAAATGCAAATTGAAATCATTATTAATTATAGCAGTCAGCTTCCGTCCTAGACCCCAAAAGCCGTTTGCACAGCCAGCTCCAATCAGATTACCGCCGCCAAATCCCAAAAACAAAGGCCTGCCACAACTCGACTGTGTGTGTTTGTGTGTGTGTGTGTGTGTTGGCGAGGTGTCTGGGAATTGTTTGCAATTTAAGCGACTTAACTAACTTTGGACTCAGCTCATTGTACAGCAATTCTGTGGGAAAATTGCGTAAAGCGGTCCAAGGCCCCGCCGCACAGAACATCGAGGAACCAATTGAAGCTCAAGAGCTAGTTCAGAGAAGCAGCCAGAGAAGTGGCGTAACGAAAGAGTTCTGATAATTAGAGTAGATTATTTTGATTGTGGCAGCATATCAAGCAACAATGACAAATTTCCCTTCCGTGCTAATGATAATATAATGAAAATGGGCTCGCACTGAACACAAACAAAAAAAACAAAAAAAGACTTAAAATAAAATAAACATAACAGGCAATTTTATTGACAAAGTATAATTAAATAAGACAACTCACTTTACAGAAATACATTTCGAGCTGTCTTTCGGATTTATAGGGTTCTTTTTTTATGCTGCCTACTAATTTATTGCCTTTGTTTAAGCTATATAAATTTTAAACATTTTTTTCGATGCTTGTTTTTTTTTTCTTCTTTTAGAGGCTATCTCAAATTTTGTACAGTAGGATAATGTGGAGCATTGTGGTAAGCAGCAATTTATCAGCGAGTTATTTCGCAGTGTTGTCAGGTACTTGGGAATTGCATATTCAAGGCACACAGTGCTGTCAAATGTAGCACAAAAAATAATAAAATAAAACACCAACAAAAAACAGTGAGATTGCTCTAGTCGGGACCGCCCGACTAGAAGATACCCTGAACCCAGAAATGAACACATACACACAAACTCTCGGCAGTTGATGAGTATTGAGCCTGTTAAAAATAAAAAATAAAATTTACTACTAATTACCAACAAAAAAATAAATACTCCACAAGCGGGAGTTGAACTCGGTACCTCCGTGATAAGATGCACAACTCTTACCAATTGCACCACAATACCGCATTTTTCGCGAATGATATAACATTACTTAAAGTCGCAAAAAATCAAGGAAAACGAAAATTTTGCTCTTGTCATTAAAACGATACAAATTAATAATAATTATATTTATGAATAACGAAAAAATAAAAGAATTTAACATTACTCTACCATACCAGCGCTGAATTCGAACCCAGTCCTCCGCGTTATGAGGCACAACTCTTACCCACTGGACCACGCTCTTACTTCACTTCGTTGTGCTAAAACTCAATTTAACCGTTGCAAAAAAAAATTCCTAGAAAAACGCAAGACAAATTTTGCATATGCATATGTATGCGTGCACATGTACACAGAAATTGCCAAGCAGCTGCGCTTTGTCCCCACTACTGAAAATAGATTCTTGATTTGCTCGTCAACTAAATGTACGATCGTTATGAAATTTTCAGGACTTATTCAGACTGACCCTTCTTAATCTGCACAACTCTTATCAACTGCACCACACTACCATTTTATTGACATATGATATAACATTACTTAACCATCGCAAAAAAATCAAGAAAAACGAATATTTTGCACTTGTCATTAAAACGGTACAATTAATTAATAATTATAATTAAGAAAACGGAAAAATAAATTCTTCGTTGCTCAACCATCGCTGGATTCGAACCCGAGTCTTCCACATTGTGCGCCACAACTCTACCCACTGGACCACGCTCTGACTGCACTTCGTTGTGTTAAAATTCAATTTGACCGTTGCCTAAAAAAATTCCTAGGAAAACGCAAGACTTTCTGGACGTGCATATGTATGCGTGCACATGTACACAGAAATTGCCAAGCAGCTGCGCTTTGCCCCACTACTGAAAATAGATTCTTGATTTGCTCGTAAACTAAATGTACGATCGTTATGAAATTTTCAGGACTTATTCAGATCATCGAAATGTATCTACAAACCAATTTGCACGTGTGTAGTATTTGATTTGTGTTTTTTTGGTTATATTGATATTGGGGGCGATTGGGGGGAGGTATCCAAAACCTGAAGGGCTTAAATTCTTCGTATGTTTTACGCGAACATAAAAAAATAAATTTGGTGGCTCTAGCTTTTATAGTTTGGGAGTTATGCTTAAAAAACCGAGTCAAAAAAGCGATAAATATCGATAATAAGAAAACGGAAAGAGTTATCGATGTTTTGAAATAAACTTGATCTGCGTATGGTATATACAAACCGATTGAGACCAAGATCAGCTTTCTAGCTTTTGTAGTCTCTGAAATCGACGCGTTCATACAGACGGACAGACAGACAGACGACAGACGGACATGGCTAAATCGACTCGGCTAGTGATGCTGATCAAGAATATATATACTTTATGGGGTCGGAGATGCTTCCTTCTGTCTGTTACATACATTTGCACAAAACCATTATACCCTTTTTTACCCATTTTCAATGGGTTCAGGGTATAAAAAATTGGCAACAGTTTCAACAGTATTGCAAAAGCAGTTCACCAACCTAAAAATAAAAGAAATTTATTTATGTATAATATAAATTAGGCATGGTTGTATTCCACATTTCAATAAAATAAAGTAATTTAATAAATAATTAATATAATAAACATGTTTATTAAATTCAATTATTTCATTCGAAATCAGATTCGTCAACCAATATTACTGCTTTCAAATGTTTTTTTAAAATAGAGCTTTGGAATGGAATGTTTAGCATTATTTTGTATGTTACATTTTTGGCCAATTGGAATGAACTCTGAAAGCAAAAACTTTTATTTTGCGAGCACGAGGTATTTTTGGAATCCTCATGAATTTCAGCCATCAAATCAAAGTCGAATGCAGCAAAGATTCGAGGAGAGAAGAGAGAAGCAGAGTGAACCGTCCATTGGTATTTTGCGTGGCCAAGGTCTGAATTGGCTCTGGCTGCTTATTAGAGTCGAACTTTAGCTGTGCTTAGGCCATGGCCAACTGCTGCACATCCGCCCAGCGCCTGGTTGGCCAATTGCAGCCGAATGCTGCCTGCAACGTGCAGCTAACAATCACCACCAAATTGACAACAATAAAAACGCAGTTGCTGTTGCTGTTGCAGTTACAGTTGCAACTGATGCGGCGCGTGCAGCACCTGTCCGACGCGTCAGACGCGGCAGTCGACGATCCTACAATGCTGACGATGCACACGCAACACTCGTTTGCATACGTGGCTCCAGCGCGGACATGTTAATTTTCAATTGGTCACTGGGCTGGCTGCGATGGCCACTCTGTGGGCGCATTCAGTGATTGAGTTGCCGCCGCGCAGTTGGCAATTACCAAACAACGGTGAGCGCCTGCCACACGGTAGCAGACACAATAACAACAATTTGCAACAGCTTGGAATGCGGCGCAGTCGCCATCGCCATCGCCATCGCCATCGTCATCGTCATCGTCATGGCCATCGACTTGGCAATTTCATTATAATGATAATGATAATGATAATGATGATGATAGCGATGAGGCGATGCGGCAGCCGATGTTGACTCTGGTTCGAGCACTCGCCGCGGCAGCTTGAGGCGATGCTTATCCGTTTTTAGAATATCAATTATAAGTCATTTACTTGGCTAGCACGTCCGCAGTCGGTCGGCCGGTCGGTCTGTCCGTCTGTCGGTCCACTCACCCAGTTTCAGTTACAGTGTCCATCAATTTCGAGTGCCACCTTCGGCCACCGCCTGCTGCGTGTCACGAGTGTGAAACTGTAAAAGTACTTTTTAATTTAAGCTCATTTTAATTGTGAGAACTTTATTCCATTTGTTTCCCAGTTGACCTCACTAACTCCAGCTCCCGAGCTCCCCAAATCCGAATCACATTTAATTCACAACCTGATTCTTCAAAAGTTTTTGCTTGCGCTACATAAATGATTTTTCTACTCTTCATTCGGGCTTTAACAATTACCGAGCCATTTAGTCGGAATTACATTTGATGAGTGTTTTCACTCGGAATTTTCTCCAATTAGTTGCTTAGCTTTGTTATTTAATGGCTTACATATGCTCTCTCGGGGTTGGGTCGATGGGAATTGATGGAAGACAAAGAGCGAATCAGTTTCTAGCATTTCTATGAAGATTGAGTAATCGATTCAATAGATAATTACTTTCTTTTTGGAAATTATTTTTGCAATTGTTAGTATGTTAGGTTAAAGAGATTAATTATAATATATATATAATTATAGTCAATATTCTTATTATTTATTTATTTATTTATATGTTTTGTTTTGTCTGTTTTCCCATTAGATTTCTGCCTGGATTCCTATACGATTTCGATACAAATTCCGCTCAAAACATTGCTTATCGGAGGAGGCCCAACTTTAAAGCAGCATCAAATGCATTTAAAGGCGCAAACGCAGCTCAATTCGGGCGCAACACCTGGCGCTGCCACGCCCACAAACTGGTTAAGTTTGGCTAGTACCTGTGGCCCGACGGCCTCCCAATGTGAATGTTGTGAATGCGGTTGCTGCTTTTATGATAGCCATTAATTGAGTTTTTATCGGTCGTGGATTATGGTGGATGCTCGCTTGATTTTGGCCCGGCTGAGTTTCCTGTTGGGGGCTATCCCAAGGGATTTGGCAATGCGGCGCCTGCTAACTTGGCCTGAAGACTGCAGCGTTTAATTGATGCGCCAGTTAATTAATTGTAACAAGTCTTGCACAGTACAAAACACCGCAAATGATACAAGCCATTTATGGCAGCTGGCAGTTGTCTGTCCGGGTGTCGGGTTGGGGGGAGCACTGCAAGAAAAATCGACCTCATAAGCACAGGCAGCTACGTTAACTGCCTGCCAGGGCCCACAAACAAAATAAAGAAGTTCGAAAACAACAAAAACTTAATCATTGAAGACAGCAGCCGCAGACTGAATGCGATCACAGCCGAAGATTTTCAGATGGGGGAACTCAAACTGGACCTGAATCTGAACCCTGGACCGGGCACTCTAGCTGCGGTTGTGACTGCTCGACTCGAGCTGAGGTGGGCTGGGGCTGGGCCTGGGCCTGGGTCCGGGCAGCTTGAACTGCGTTACACGAAACGGCGTGTTGATGCCAGTTGAATGAGCAAACATAAAACGAGGCGAAGCAACAAAAGAAGAACCTGCTGAGCTGTCTGCACAAAACCTGAACTTTAAATACACTAACTACTACTATATTTATATATATATATATATATATATATATATGTGTGGAAATACTTCAATTATTTTTAAAATTCATTTATAATAATTTAATATGAGTTTTTTTTCTTTGCAATTTGAATTATTGAATTATCTTTTAAACTTATTTATAATCTTCAAAAAATTTTTAATTTAACAGAATTTTTATTTTTAGCTATGAAAATTAACGTGCATAAAAAAATGTTTGAGGGGGAAAAAATAAAACTTTTAGATCACTTTTAGACCTTTGAAACTTTTAAGAATACAATTTACATCTCGCAATTCCACTGACAACCAGTTACAAAACATGCCACAAAGTCGATGTACGCGCCACGCTAGATCATTAAAAAAAACTTGTGCTGTGCCAAAGAAAACGAAAGACTTAAGGCACAAACTTCAGCTAGCATAAGTGCATGAGCTAGAGCGCGCGCGCCCGCTCGTATGTGTGTGTGTGTGTGTGTGTGTGTGTTTGTGTGTTCGTATGATTACGTGTGTGAGTTTGTTGCTGAGAGTGAGTATTTAGGCCCGGTTTAGAATCAGCGCTCGTTGCCCAACAGACATTCCGATGCAGCAGGTGTTTAGCATAAGTAATTGATATTCTACACACAATCACTGAGGCAGCAACAGCAGCGGCAGCAACTTGACGTGGCATGAAAATCGTACGCAGCAACTTTGGGTGCAACAGCAGCAGCAGCAGCAGCAGCAGCGGCGGCAGCAGCAAATTAAATGAAGCAACTTCAAATTGCAAAAGCAAACTCAAAGTCGATTTGGCGCAGCAGATGGAGATCGAGATGGAGATGGTGCAGCAGATGGAGCAGAACTTGTTGTCTATGCAATGGAGACGAACGTGAAATTAACGTGCCCCATGAGGCTGAAATCATTTCAAATTAAATGGCCGGCCAACGCCTCAAATACTGAACCAATCCAACGCTGGCCACGAGTGCTGAAGGTCTTCGACAAACAACAACAGAAACCACAACAAGCAGCCAACAGTCATTAACAACAACTGGCAAATAGCAAAGGCAACATCATTATTTATTAATATTAATATGAATTTACATAAGCGCTGAAAATTCGAGCAAAACTTCACACAAATCAGAAGCTTATTGGTACCATTTAGCCGTTCCATTATTATTCAGCGATTTGTTGGCGTCCCAAAAACTGGAACCCAGACAGCAAGCAACAACAACAGCAGCAGCAACAACAAAAACAAAAATAACAGCAGCTTGACTGACCACTGGCGTCAGTCGCCCGTCCAAAGTTGTCGCGTTCAGTTTGCATTTCAACTGCGACTCTCGACTCAATCGTGCGCCAAACGATTGCTTGTAATTTATGTTAATTTTTCACTTTGGTTTAGCATAAAAATCGAAACGCCTAAACAAATGCCAGACTGTCGAGACAGTCGCTATAGATAGCCATACTGTGTAATGTATCTTTCAGATTGCACAGGGTCGTATTGGGGATAAAGAATGGGGATATACAAATAGCTATACCAATTATTTGGAGAATTGCTTAATTGGCAAAAAAAAGAAAATAAATAAATAAATTACATATATTAATGGCAAGCATTTAATTACATAATAAAAGTGCATATTACATTTTAATAATTATGATAACTAATTATTTTAAACTATAATATATATATATAAATGATTTTGATAGATTTGAGCATATCGAAGATTTTTTTGTAGAACATTAAACAGATAAAATTTTAATTATTTACACCCCCTTTTAACCTGCCAATAGCTACGCCACTGGCCTAAACTGACGTTTCAAATATCGTTCGTCAAATGAAAAATTAAATATTTGCAGCCCAGTTGAAAAAAAAAAAACAAGAAAACTCAACGCCCACATGACACGTAACGAAATCAACTCAACTCACCTCATATCGAAACGATATAAATATGTATACGAAAATAAAATATATATATGTATATGTATATAGTTGCACAAAACGTGGCTCGGTCCTGGGTCAGTCGAACAGTTGGCATTGACTTGAAAGTGCGGCGAGCAATTAATGCAAAAGGTCAAACCGCAGTCTTGAGTTGGTCAGTTCGAGACTTGTGAGTGACTGCGTTTGCAGCTGTGACTGCGGCAACTCTGGCGAATCTGTTAGTGGCTTGCAGAGCAAAAAAATAAGAAATAAATAAAAAAAACCTGTAAGCAACGCCGTCGCCGAACGACGCCTGGGGGCCAATAAAATATGCGCCCCTCGCAGCTTGCAACTTGCCTGCCAGTTGCTTATTTTTTATTACTTATTTTATATAGTTTTTTTTATTTTTTTGTGTGACACGGCGATTGCGGGCAAGCATTTAATTATAACGTTTTCAAGCTTGCAAATCGCAATAATTGCCATGGCAAAAACCTTCACTGGCTATTAATAAGCGCGTCTATGTCGGAAGCGGGGAGGCGGGGAGTGGGGCTATCGTCCCTGCTGTTAGCCATTTATTAGTGCAAAGTGTGCCATTTCTCTTACTCGACATTGATTGTTCAACTCTGTCTGTCTGTCTGTCTGTCCGTCTGCCTGTTTGTGCTCATCATTAGGCTCGAGTGAGCCCCTGATCCATGTGTGACCTTTTCCTGTTTTGATTACCGAATTCGTCTGTTGTCCCTTTTCATTTTTTATTTTCATTTTTCTTCTTCTTCAGCTTCTTTTCTTGTTGACTGAATTGCATGAATCACAATTTAAAATGATTCGCATTCGCCGTTAAGTAGCCGGCATTCGGACGAAGCGCACAGTCGAAATTTCCGTTGAACCTTTTATTGTAATACCCTGTACGGTACTTGTAAGCGGGCATGCCTGAGCTGTTAGAAATTAAATGCAAATAAATTTAAATTTGCTCAAATATTTATTTAAATATAAATAATTGCTTGAACTTAAGTTGGTTTGATTTTCGACAATTTAGCTTTTATTAAACTTGATTTGTGAGTACAGGGTATTTGATTGGCACGCCGTTTTTATTGTTTGTTTGACTACTTTCTGCATTCGCCGCTTCGTTTGAATTTCATCTTCGATGACTCAACAGAAATGTAACTTCCACGTTTTTCGGCATTTTCATTAGGAGTCCGCGATGATGGCAATCAGTTGTTGTTTTTGTTGTTTTTGTTGTTGTTGTTGTTGGGCTCTGGGTCATTCAGCCGCAACAGGATAAGGGCCACGGCCTTGACTTCCGTCCCTTTCCGTTCAGTTTCGATTCCTTAACCGTATTCCATTGATATACCCATAATGATATTCCCGTTGTTCTCCCGTCGCTGTTGCCGTTGCCGTTGCTATTCCTATTTCGTATGGCTCACTTAGTGCCGGACGTGCTCGTGATCTTTTAACAGGGTCCTCCGACCAGCTGAGTTTCGCATTGTGTGTGGCACACTCTGTCCGTGATAAATGTTTCGTCATCCTGAATTTTGTTTCCTTTAGGCTAGACGTTGTTTCCTTATTTCTTTTTGCACACCCAATAATGCACTGAACGAAATTGAAGCAGCTTTTCAATGATAATATTGTATATATATATTTCTTTTTTACTTTATGAAACTAAATTGTTATTTGTAATTTCAACGTAAGGAACTCCATTACCATATCGAACATTATATATATGTACAGATCTGTGTTACTATATTGAAACCTATTTAGACCATTCGGCACACTCTCCTTTTGTATTATTTCATTGATCCAACCATAAATATATATGGCATATGGATATTATGCGAGCTGCTGGCAACGTTCTCACCCTCATTCCACATACATTAGATACCATTTAAGTCCAATAACTGCCCCAGTCACAACCCCCTGCAGGGGCTGGTGCCAACTAAACAGAATGAAACGCATAAAATTCGTAACGTTTGCAAGAGTTTTTACCATTACGGCTGAAAGCCGTTTGGAATGTTCCTACATTTATGTTTGGCCAATCAATTAGGATATTAGGGGCATGTTCGCATTGTAAAATGACAATGACAGCGGGGGTGGTCGGGGCGGCCGTCCTATTTGCAGACACCCTCCAATCTTGGCAACACGGTGTTTCAAATTCAATTTTCCATGCCGCATGCCACAAAACGTGTAATGCCAAAGGTGTTGGTGGGACAACACTGAGCCGGAACCCTAACTCAAATCCACCCCCTCTCTGCCCCCCATCCTCCGCCACCCATGTAGATTGAGTGACATATTTAGTTTTCTTTGCTGGACATTTTCGTTTGTGTATATGTGTGTGTGTGTGTGTGTGTGTTATTTTTTTTCCTTTTCATTCTCTGGGCCAAATTGATATGCTAAGTAGCTCAAGAAATGGGGGCGTGGAATGAGAGTAACAAAGGGAAAGAGAACACGCTCATATAAATTAGCTACCCGAGTTACGAGTTACGGCTATCCGCCGTTGCATTCCGCTTCCATTTCGAGCCTAATTATCACGGCTTTTTATCATGTGACAGGCGCTCGACTAATTTCGAAATGAATGCCCAAAGGAAACCGCATTTCCGTTCCTGACCATCGATTGGACATTAGAAACCAACCCAAAAACTACACAGAAAATAACTAATTGAAACTGAGAATCGAAAGCATACGAAAAAGGTAACAACGATTTTTCCTATATTTTTAGAACTGACTGGTGGCCGGGAGGGGCGGGGAGGGGCGTGGCCGCGTTTGTCGCTGATAAACCGCAGCGACAAAGGCAGCGACAACAATGCAAATGCGTAGGTAATAAATAAAAATTGTTTTTAAACAACTTAATCGAATTTGTGTTTTCCGATTGACTTGCCCCGTCTTATAGGTACAGACGTATGCGGAGCGAGCGAGGGTGGCTCTGAAATATTACGTCACATAAGATATTTGAATCTGTAAAATATTTAATTAAATTAATTCCCGCTAATTAAAAGATTCATAAAGCATGAATTAATTAAAACACAAATTACTCGATAATTAAAAGATGAAAGTCTAACATAAGTTTTCCAAGACAACGTGTTTATATATAGATAGTTGCGTAAATCTTTAAGAATATTAAAAGCAAAAATTTGTTATTGATTGAGTTTAAAGCATAACTGTTTATTTCCTACAAAAGCTTGTTATAATAAAGACATTTTTAAAATGATCGATAATAATTTTGATAATTTTTGATACATGATAATTGAATATTGCTGTATATGTCAAATATTCCGAATCAATTTTCATTTAATCTTGAATAAAATACTTATTTCTGGGGCGACCCTCGCAAACTGTGAGTTATCTCATCGCCTGGCATTTTTATGCGTGCGCCTTTTGGCCTTTGACTTTGACATAAAAAAGAAAAAACAAAATATATAAACGAAGAGCGGCCGCCTTTTGTGGCACTGCAGCCTCAGCTCAGGGGTGGAGTGCGTTCGGAATGGGTGGGGCATGTACTTCAGGGGCTGCCCCAAATGCGTTTCTGTTGTTGTTACAACCATTTTTATGACGCAAGTGCTCGTAAAACGGCGTAGCTGTTGTTCTCTTTGGTGTTGTCAATGTTGTCGCTGTGTTGTTTGTGGTTGTTGTTGTTGTTGTTGTTTCTGCTGTTGCTATCTTCGTAGGTCGCTGTCATTTGTTGTCGCTTTCATTGTCCTTGTGACTTGCGGTTACCAAATTGTATGTATTTGGTTTTAACACATTTTGGTCTAATGGAGTGCCGTTTCTAAGGGCCACGAGCTTCATAAAACGCCGTCCCGGCAGCCTCCCACACTCCCACGCTGCCACATGCCACATGCCACATGCCGCACGCCACGAGGCGCTTTGCATTCCGATTTGAGATTTCTGTATGCCGAGTCTACTCTGCCGCTCTGCCTTTGGGCATTTCCAGACTTGGCAAAACTTTTGCTGACCACCAAATGACTGGCCAAGTGAAAGTTGAACAACAAACAAGACAACATCAGCCAACAACAACAATTGACAAGCATAACAATCTAAGCGCCAAGATTACACGTGTTAGTTGTTGTATTTGTTGTTGCTGTTGCTTCTTTACAAGCTGGTATTTAAAATATGCTTATGCCAAACAGAAATAATAAAAACAAAAAACAAAAATAACAAAAATACTCACTCAGCCGCCTCTTGATATGCCAGCAATGTTAAAATGTTTTAAATTTTTTCCCCATTTTTTTCTTCTTCTATTTTTTTACAGCCTACAACACAAGCATAAAGTTTGTACATAACTCACATATCTGAACATTAACAAGAGCAGAAGACAGATTTAATTGATTGTCGGAGATTGTAAATGGTTGTTAACTAATTCGAAAGGCGTTCGGCAACATTAAATTCCAAAAATTACAACTCAAAATGTTGTTTTCGTGTCGTTTCGTTTTTTTTCAAGAGCAACTCGGCAAATTCATGTAAATGTATCTTACAGATTTAAATAGTTACACATTTTTCGATATCAACTTTGAAAACTAAACTTTCTGTAGCTTACTTAAAATTCAATATCTATTTTTTTTTTACAATATTTGTTTAATTTCTGGTGGGTGTTAATGGTACATTCCCATTAATTATTTTTTTATTCTGTAATATGTAAGTATTCATAATCATATTCAATTTGTAGTATAAAATAGTATAAGAGAGTGCAGTTTTATTTAAAAAGAATTTAATTGATTTGAAGAAATCTATTGCCAATCGTATATAAATATATATAAATATATATATATGTATATATTTATACATATATAGATACATATCCACTTATACAGTATATCACCGCAGACAAGAATGAGGCAAAGGCAACATCAATGCGTGTGCGCTGCCAACTTGCTGCCTGTCAAGAGTCGGAGTCGGAGTTGGAGTTGGAGTTCGAGTCGTTGGCGGTGTCGGCGTCAGGTAGGCCAGATCAGGTAGTCATGAATGAAGGAACTTGTGCGATGTCTTTATTGCAGCACCAACAACAAGAACAACAACAACAACGACGTGTGGGCAGTTGGCTGCCGTTTTTCGCGCACCAAAAAAAAAAAATAAATAAAAAGACAAAGCAAGAAAGAAACGACGCAACTCGAACAAAAAAAATTCAACTTGAAGCGAACTTTGCGCACGCGCACGACATGCGAACAGCGCGCGCAGCGGCAGGACAGATATGAGCAGATACGAGAGAAAGAAAGAGAGGCAGAAAGACGTTCAGATTGCCGAGCAGTGGAACAATATTGGCTACTGTTGTGTGAATGAGTGTGAGTGTGGGTGTGAGCGCTTATTAGCGCCGTGGCTCAACTTTGAACTTTTGCTGCTGGCTGCGTCGCTGCTGTTGCAGCCAAATTGCGCCCGAGTGCAAGGAGCAGAGACACCTTCCGTTGCCAGCCCCCCCTCCCTTGCGGTGGCCAACAACCGCGCTGCCAGCACCACTGTCGCTGTCTCTGGTTTTGTCTTTGGCTTGGGGTTCGGTTTGTGTTCGGCAACCTGTAAACGATACAAATCACACACAGTGCAAACCACAAGGCTGGGGTTGTTGCTGCTGCTGGTGCTGCTTCTTCTTCTTTTTGCTGTTGCATGTTGATGTTGATGTTGTCGCTGGCAACTTTTGCGGCAGCAAATTGAAGCACCGCAACAACTTCTCGCATGTATTTGTTGTATTTGTATGGCTTGCAGCAAAAATGCGCCCCTATCGGTCCAGTTTGTTGTTCATATACCCGTTGTAGTTATAGTTACTGCCAAACCAGTTATGCACCGTTCCCCTCCCCTGCCCTGCCCTGCCCTGCCCACCCCTCATTCGTTCCCAACCGCCTGCCCCACGTTTAACCAGCTCAAAGTTTGCCCATTGCCCCGTCCTGTTGCTTTCATATATGAAAAGTGATTTCTCTGCATAAAATGTGCTCCCCAAGCTGCACTGAGCGAAAACGTGAGGTTGTTGCTCATCAAAATAAAATTTGATTTTTTTTTTAAGATTTGTAAGTATGTTCTTTTCAGGTATATGAGAATTTTAGAAATGTAACAGGTTATTCGAAAAATATATTCATTATTCATTTTTAAAGATTTACATTTAACTTTTTATTATACAAATTCAAAAAATGAAATATGATAATATTGACGTTTTATATTATCATTTTCCAATGAATATAAAATATTTTAATTAAAAAAATAAATAAATAAAAGATATTATTACCTTTTTTTTACATATTTTATTCAGTTTTTATGGATGGAAATTAAATATTAAATGACAAACTAAGATTTACTTTATTTAAAAATAAGAATTCAATTAATATTTTGTTGTCTTGTTTTGTTTAAGTGCAGCTGTTTGGCGTCCCAGATCCCGATTTTCAGAGCTGGACACTCTGCTGCCGCCGCTGCCTGATGATGATTGGGTATAATGGGTTTTATGGAGCAGCTGCTGCTGCTGCTGCTGTGCTGCTGCTGTCGTGGATGTGGATGCTGCTCGTTGTTCAAGTTTTGTGGCTCACACCTGTGCCCGGGCCAGGGCTGACATTTTGAAATATTGCCATTGATTTGCTGGCAAAGAGACTGCAAACTGATTTAGTTTCTGAATCCGATTTCTTTGCCAGTCCCATTAGGCTGCCCGTTCCCATGGCAAATGCATTTGTTTGTATTGCTTTTGTGTTGTTTTGGTCTTGTTTGTTCTACAATTAACAACAACAATGAGCGCGCAATGTTTTAATTTGGGTCAAGCAATTGGCGTCGCTTTGGCACCGTTCATAATTTCCATAAACACCAAGCCAAGCCCCCCTCAAAAAACAAGACAAAAATAAAAAAAAAAAATTTAAAAAAAACTTGGCCCAATCACATGCATATATAAAAATTTGTTTATGTGTTTATATAAGCATATAGTCGCATATGTTTAAATATACACCCGTAATTTATAGCAAATCGAATGATGGGCCTAGAGAATCACAAAACACACACACACACGCACACACATAGGCACGCTTGCGGCATGCATAAAACCATAACAAAATTCATTAACATTTTCGGCACGCACACATTATAAATCTTTTAGCATAAATATAAAATTCTCTCACACACCACAGACTCTCCCACTACGCACGCAGGCCAAAGTTGTCAAAGAGTCACCAAATCCAAATTGATCACGCTTCGAGGCACAGCTAAGAGAGCGATCGACAAAACAAAGAGCGCCCATGTTGGAGGTTGCAACTGAATTGGTGTGTTTGTGTGTTGGTTCCATGTTCGATCGGCGCTGTGACATGCATGAATAGTCTTGCGGTTATTTGTTGTGGTACTTCTCGTTGTTGTTGTTGTTCAACACTTGTCCAGCAACTTGTTTGTTGTTGTATTTATAATTCTCGCATCGTTTAAATTGTAAGTGAAGAAAATTATATGGCTTGGGCACCGAAGAAGCAGCAGACCAAAAGAGACTCTATTACCCATGTGATAATTAGTGGTACAATAAGCCAACAACAATGCAACATCGATTTTCATTTGAATGGTTTTAATACAAATTTTTGGTTTTTCTGATGTTTCAATTTAATTTGGAAAGAACTTTGGCTAGATTGAAAACATCAGACTTTAAATATATTTGAGTAAAATTTTGAACTATTCATTATCTATAATTTAATAAACTAATTTGTTCGATGAATTTGTGACATGAAAAAAGAGTAAAAGTGTTCATATTTTATTTTATTTACTTGCAGAATATATGAAAAAAATATAATTTTCTGTTTTTATTTTCGCTTGCGCCAATCTTTAACTATTTTATAGTTAAATTTTTATGTAGTTGACTTTTCGATTGTTTTTCTACTATCAGCAGTGTTGGAATCGATATTTTGTACACGTGTTTTCGCCCGACTCTTGCCATATCCTTTGCCAACATTCCACATACTTGTGTAGCTTTAGCTGAATGCCCAAATGTTTGGACAGCTTTTGAAGCTGTTGTGTATACGCTTGCTGCCAGCTTCCACCGGCGTCAAGTAGTGGCACTTCAGCTCTCAGCTCTAGTTGCACAGAGTCCAGATTTAAGTAAAAGTGTACTTAGAGTCAGCCAGAGCCACTGTTTGCCTTTGCGTGGCCCCGGCTGCCTTTGGGCCAGGCGAAATTTGTGGCCATCAATGCAGCTTTAGCCATGGCAGCAGCTCCGATAACCCAGCCGTGAGTCACCTGCAACACGGTATTCCTTTTTATACTCCTTTACGAATTGAATGGAGTCTATTGGGGTTTCTGCAATATTCCTCGTATTGCCGTATTGGATTAAACCGTGTCAAATAAAGTTTAAAGATTTTTACCTATAGAATAACCATGGAAGCCAACAATTTTGACAGGTAAAGCTCTCGGATTCATTTCAAACTCCCATTACTTTGCCAAAACTGAACCGATTTTCATGCTTGATTGAATTTTGTTCATAATTTGTTAACTAGATTGATTCTACAAATAAAATATATGCATTTCTGATATAACATTTTCTTGTCAAAATATCATGAGCCCTTTACTAATTTTCGAAACAAAAATATTTTCAAAATTTAAAATTGGAAATTTATATTTTTTATTGATTTTATTTATCATAAATAGTATAGAAAACAACATTAAAAATGTTTCAGAGGGGGTCAAATTTCTTTTGTTTTCAAAAACATCAGAAAATTGGCAAAAATGTTGACTTGTAAAGTTCTCCGATCTACAGCTCCCTTATTTTAAATTTCTTAGCTTTATCAAAACTAAATCGATTTTCATGTTTGAATGAATGTTGTTCGTGATTTGTCTTCAAGATTTATTCTACAATTCAAATATATGTTTTTTGGAAGAAAACTTCTTTTTTACTTTATTTTTTACTCATTTTCGAGAATAATTCTAATTTCGACTGCGTTAAGCTTAAATATTGTAAACGCGTATTGCGCAGTCGGCTACACCCGACTGTAATGTTCTTACCTGCTTCTCTCTGCTTTTATTTTTTTTTGTTCAACATTCAACATTTGCTGCCTCTCGGTTGACGCTGCTGTGTTGCATTTTAAAATTAATATTTGGATTTTAATTAGCAAGAAATTTACTTTGGGCTATGGCAGTTCGGTTCGCTGCCTGCTGATACCCGGGCTCGGATCGCGACTGGAACGGCGGCGGGGAGGGCTGGGGTTTGGGGTGTGTGTGCGATGTGTTTACATTTGCTGGCTGTGCACACCTTTAACTGCACAGGTGTGTGTGTATTTAATTAGTGTACACATGCACAGTCACATCAATTGGGAGATTGTGGGTCGAGCGGGCGGTGGAGCCCAGCAGGGGGGGCGGGAGCGGGTCGGTTGAAATGCCATCAAATATGCAGCATTTGCTTAGTTACAAATTTAATTTCGCTCAACGCATATAAAATGCAATTTTCAAATAATGAGCCATATATGTATGCGCCAGGCATACATACACACATACATATATGTACATATATTATGCATCTATATTCTTTATAGGTATATTGCATATTTGTTTTTATTTTGCGTAGCGAATATTTTGTTGACTGTCGCCGAAACAAAATTATTGTTTAATACATTTACATTAGCTGCAAATATGAATTGTTTGCCGACGCTGTGTGCATTGCTCTGGCATTGTTTCAAAAAAACAAAAGGCCGAGCGGCCAACTGCCAAAAAGCCCTTGGCCAAATAATAATTTTTAATTTAAAAGAATATTCAAAATATGTTTGGGCAGGCTGCGCTGTGTTGCGTCAAACTCTCTTCGGTTGGCAGCGAACATGTTCGAACTGACGCTGTTAGGTTAACAGCACGTTTTAACAGTGGCTGTTAAATACTTGATATATTGTTGTGGACACTTGGATTAGATTGAATCGAAGAGATTGGAAAAGTATTGGATGGAAAAAAATGTTAAATTACTTGCCGTAGATCATAATCAGTTATTAAATTACATAAATACCTAAATACTATTTCTATTCAATTGAATCTGTTGAAAAGATTTAGTTCTATGAAATTTATTAAAAAAATTGTGCTTATCTTTAAAGCAAGCATTTATTTAAACTCTTTGTTCAAATACTCTGAATTTTTTCATGCACATCAAAATTGTCGAGGTGGTTGCAGTCGACGCTTTAATTAAAAAACTGTCGCTGAAAAGTTGCCTGGCGACTTGGACAAAGGCGGGGGACCCTGACCGCCAAAAATGGCCGGGTTCTAAGCCATTTTGGAATGTTTGCAGTGGCCAACGGCAAACGGGTAACTGGTCCTGTTATAATTCAAATAATAAATTCTATTTTACGGCCCTCTACTCTGAAATGGCTAACAAATGGCCTCGTTGTCGCCGCGCCCCGCCGCCCTTTCGACCAGATAAAATGCGAAATGCAGACGGCGAAAGAGTGAAATTCTAAAGGGAGTTCCGTTACGGTAAAGGCGGGAGGGGGGCATTCAACTTAGCTACCTAGTGCTGGGTGCTTGGCCAGGGCTAAAATCGATTTAGCCAAGTAAAACCAATAAAAATTATAAAGCATATAAATTGCCAACCAAAATGTTTGTTGTCAAACTTCAGTCCCGGAGAAATCACATTAGGGTGGCGCCAATCAAATTTGTGTATTGTCAGCAACTGCGTTGGATCCCGGGGGGAAGGGCGGTTAGCCCCCCACTTGGCTTGTTGCTTTGAATGCGCTCGCACTTTTTATGACCCTGCTAGCCAGAAAACAACCACCAAACCACCCAATTCAGATACAAAACTGTGTTTTAGCTTGTAAGTCATTCAGTCATTCAGTCAGTCAGTCAGCCATCTTCTCTTGTTGTTGCAAATGCTGAGGAACAAATGCTTGCCGGCTTTTAAATGGATCCCACTCCATTTCACTCCACCCACCCCATCCAACTGGCCGGCACTTATTGAAGCTGGCAGATTTATTGGAATTTAAAATTCCTTTGTTAGTCACCAGAGCCGCGGCTTCAAGCAATCTAATAAACGCCAAAAGCCCAAGAATACAAAAAAAAAAAAAATAATAAAAAAAAAAAAATAAAAAATGAAAGAAAGGAAGAAGAAGCACCCGCACACAAAATAGAACTTTGCTGTTTCGCCGAGTGTGTAAAAGTTGGACAGTGCGGGGGTGGGGGTTGGCGGCTCCACGGGGGATCGCTTTGCTCGGGGGTGCTCGGTCGATAAGGCACACTTCCAAATATATAATAAATATATGCACAGGCCGCTCGCAACTTATCGTCCAATTAGCATAAGCATCTCAAAGCGAACTAATCGATTTTACAGCTCGCACGTAATGCGACAAACTCGATTTCGGAACATCTGGCAACGTTTCAAACAGCATCCGAAGAACTTTAACGAACAACTTTGGCCAGGATGTACATTTGGTGCTATTGAAAGCCTATTAAAACCATATTTGGTATGTTAAATCTCATATCTTAGCATAAGCAAATAATAATGCATAAATCAAATTATTATTAAAGTTATAATACCATCAAAGCATTGTTAATTATTAAAAATTATATAAGTGTTTTAGGTTATATATTCCTAAAGTATATATATTACACCTGAGGTATATGTATTTCTGATTGGCTGAGTCGATTTAGCTATTTAAGGTGTATATATAGATTCTTATATACTACGCGCAAAATAAACTAATACGTTTTTATATCTTCAATAAAATCGATAAATATTGATGATATAGCATATCTTGCAGATGATAATCCATATATGAACATATGATAATTAAAAGAAATTTTTCGTCTATTTTAGCTATTTCTTTAGTTTTGGAAGACCTTATCTTTAATTCTATTTATAATGACAGATCTTTTTTTTCTTATTTTTCTTAAAAATTGATCTAGTTTTACATTTAGTGGAAGGAACAATAGATCACAGGTGAAACATACAAACAAATTACGTTACTTATATGGGGAAAGATATATGGTTTAATGTATTTTCCATTAACTATATTTATATAAATATATATATTATTTGCTTTGAATATTAATTGTAACAACAGATCGCAGCTGTGTTTAGGGTATCTCTTAGTGGGGTACACCCGGCAATGTTCCAATGTGCGGGTTATTTTTAATTAAAGAGATTCTTTTAAATTGTATAGCATTCTGTTTGATTAAGTGTATAAGCCATATAGGTATATATTTATTTCCTTTTTCAAGCTCCCTGCCCAAACGGCGCCTTTTGGTATCTTTGAGTAAATTACACGCGCACTCACTTAATTTATAAGCCAATTCAAGGGCTGCTTTAGTGCTTTGCATATACATCGTTATATACATATATAATATATATAAAGCAGAAGGCGGGTTAAAGTTCAATTGGAAATTGGGTTCGCTTTTTGGCCGCTGATGCGAAAGTTTCCGCTGCTCAGCCATATAGCACTCAACAGATGTCGGATTGCTGCCGCCTTACACATGGAAATAATAATAATAAAAAAACAAAAACGCAACGGTAAAGAGAGAGAGAAAAAAGGGCAAAAAAACAAAATGGCAGCCTCGTAAACAACTCGCTAAACGTTTTGGCGCTCATTTTGCAGCCGTTGCTTAATTTTTTTCTGCTCCTCATTGCTGTTGATGTTGTTGTTGTTGTTGTTGTTGCTTTGCTTGAGGCTCCGGCACAAGTGAAAGTTCAACGGGACAATATGTGGGTGGCCTGTAGGGGCTCGGGCTGACGGGTTGAGGTGTGTTATGTAGTGGGGGGTACGGGGGGCATTACTGTGGCTGCCACGCATACGCCACATTTCGCACATTTTCCCCCAAATTCTCATTTTTGCTTTGTTTTGTTTGCGTTTTTTTTTTCAGTTCTTTTTTTCCCTTTTTTTTGGCAGCACAGATTTTCCGCGCATTTTGCCGCCAGTGGCACGAGGATGTTGTTGCTGTTGTTGTTGTTGTTGTTGTTGTTGTTTTTGTCGAGTGTTTTGGGCACCGCCAAAAACAAAAGGCGCGCACATTAAATTATGAAAATAAAATGCGATGCGCCCCTTAGCTACCCATCAAAAGGTCGACGGCAGGCAGGCAAAGCCATTGAATAACTCGACTCGACTCAACTCAACATTGACTTAATGAGCAGGGATATGGATATATAGCTCAGCGCCGGCTCCGTTCATCTCAGTTCGTTTCAGAAGAGTTCCGCTTAGTCTGAGCTAAAAAAAAAAAAGCTGGCGCACTTATCCACCGAAAGAAACAAAGAGCGACAGTTGGTGAGTTGAGGGAGGGGGGAGAGTTGCTGCAACGGGTAGGGAATGCGCAAAGCGATTGCGACTTTGTTTTTCTGTACATTCTATTGTATATATAAATATATTTATATATATATATTTAATGTAACTTTTTAATTAAATCGTTATATGTTCTCTGTGCTCCCTTCGCAACTTCAATTCATGCCCACCTTTTTTTTGCTTTTCTTACTTTTTTTTTTTAAATAATAATGGCTCCTTACGGGGCTTCGGCATTGAGGAGTCTTAAAAAACGGTTACATGCAAATTGCTAAGCTCACTATAAAGGGCCAAGAGCGGTCTAATGAGGCCCAGTTGGTAATTAAGCCAAAGGCGTTCGCCAAGGATCCGGGAATGCGGCCATATCTGAGCTGAGCTGAGCTGAGCCGAGCTGAGCTTCAATTCATATTTATTGCGGACTCATTCAAGTGGCTTCGCAGCTATAAAATAATACGCTACTTTTTAATACGTTTAGTTTTAGTTCTATAAACACATTTTGCAGTTTTGAATTCCTTTATTGTATTTCTCTCCTATTTTTAGTTTTTGACCTTGAATAACTTTAATTCATAAGCCACAAAATATAATTTTATTTGTTGCCGCTTTTCCATAAAATAGCATTGAACAAAGCTTTTTGGTCCAACACAAAAATCATTTAAAGCAGCGAAAGGTAGTTCAATTTTCATGCCAACTATGTAATGTGTCTGTCCGCTGTCCAACGGTTGCATATTGCAGGTCTCTGCAAGGGCATTGAATATTCGGTGCGCCCAAATTTGGCTGCGGTATTCGGAAAAAAACATTATTTCGTATGCTCTTCAAATAGTTTGCATATTAATTGTTTTAATTGAAAAGCGCGTGCGCGTTTTAAATAGTTTTCATTATTAAAATTGGCATCTAATGCAGGCACCACAAATTCAACCCGAACCACCCGCATGTGCACACACACACACACACACACACACACACGCATATTTATGTTCATACATATTGAAGTTGACGAGCTTTAATTGCTTCTGCCATTATTAATAATAATTTACCCAAATATTTTTGGCAACGCTTTGATGGCTTCATTAGCCAACACCGCTTCAGCCCCAACTACCCGCCACCCTCCTCTTGCCGTGCCACATAAAGCAACCGCGGCACGCGTCTCATTTAAAAGTCATTACGTTTAATAAAATACCGCAAAAATATATACACAAAAAAATAATAACAAAAAAAAAATAGAAAATAAAATAAAAAAACAACACAAACATCAATTGTTTTGCCTAACGGTTATAATGGAGGGCGTTTGTTTTATGGTCATCGTCCCGTAAATCAATTGAATTTTTTTATTTTATCGAAATTTGAATTTTGTTGCTGCTGCTGCTGTTGTTGTTGCGGCTTTTAATTGCATGCTGCACAGTAATAAATATTTGTATATAAATATGTATATTTTTTACGCAATGAGCGCAGCTACAAATTTTAAACAGTCATTAATTTATGATTCGGGCGCAATGTGGGCGCTCTTGGGAAAGGCACTCGAACACCCCAATAAAATTCGACTACGTAATGCGCTTTGGAAACTCATAAAGCTTACACACACACAACTACTTATAAACTATAACAGCAGCAGGCGATTATATTATGATTTTAATACCTTTTATTAAGTAGACAGCTAAAGTTGATTCTCCTCACAGCTTAATTGAAATGTTTAAATGCTGTACTTTGAATAAATATAAATAAAAAATATTCAAAAATTAAAATGTGCAATCTGTTTGTGTAAATTTCAACTAAAATGTGGTTTCATAAATCCGTTTGGATTTTGATTTGATTGTTATTTGATTACATTCATAAAATGATTGCAGCAGCTGAGCTGAGCAGCAGACAAATCGGACGCTCAAAATTATATTCATATTTTTCACAGAGATTCCTTAATAAGAGGACATGTTTGGGAATAGTTTTAGCGACCAGCTAGCTGGTTTGATAAATGCCTAACCGGGCAGAAGTTGAGGCCTAGCGGGCAGTGGCCACATATCATAGTACTTTACGGTTGGTGTTTGCCATAATGACAGCGACAAGGACAAGGACGAGCACTGCGACAGGATACTCATAATGATGGCGACGATGATGATGATGATGATGTTGATGGGCACTTGAGTGGGGGGCAGGCAGACAGCATGATACTCGTAATGCTGTTGATCAGCGTACACACCCTCGAAGCAGCAGCGCGTTTATTGCGTCGTCCATTTGTCTAACCCTGCCCCGCCCTTGCACCCAATTCCTATATCCACAGCCCCCCTCTGTAGGCCCCTCTCCGTTGACTTTTGTGTGTCTTCGCATGTTGTGCGTGCTCTGACCGGCAGGAGTGAAAAACCTTTTTCACGCACATACACATCAAGCGCCCACAGATGACACACCCACACCCAGACACACACACACACACATACCGCAGGACGCCCGACAGCCGTGCCCCGCCTATTCAACGCCCACGTTCAAGTAACTTGGCCGCGCGTCAGCAGCTACAAAATATTTACAATGAAAAATGTCAGCAGGTATTTATTTTTATGGCGCAACATTCGTCAGTCTTATTGTTAGTTGAGGCGGGCGACGGGTTGGGTGTGTGTGCTTGTGTGTGGGTGTGTGAGACAGTGGGTTAAGCGATGAGAGCGAAAGTGACGCAAATGTTCTGCCAAATGCAATCATCCGAATTTTCGCCAACTAAATAAACTTTGCGCAATTGCAAATTGCAAATTAAATAAAAAAATATAACAATATATAAATTATTTGCAATGACAATCCAATAAATAAGAGAAAAAAACATCTATCCATTTTTTGTAAATTTCGGTGAAATTCAGTTGAAAGCGTTTTGCGGAACACGAACATAATTTTTGTCGGCGTTGCTGCTGTCTTTGGTTCTGGCTTTGCCTCCATTTTATGAATATTTATTTTGTCTCTCATATTAAAAATACAAGTCCCAGCAAACACACACACACACACACACACACACAGACTCTGGCACACACATACAGCTAGCCAATGACTAATAGTTGTATATTTTATTAATATTTGTCTCGCTGGCGCTTTCGCCAGCATATTAGAGAGCTTGCCAAGGCGTCTAGCGTCGGTGGGCGGGGCCAGTGGAGGTGGTGGTGGTGGTGGGGGCAATGCCGGGTACTCTATACATATTAGAAAAGCTTCGCATGCCTTGGACAACGGGCTGAGCCGCACCGAAAGAGTACAGCAAAAGGATATCGTGCGGCATCGCCTAAAAGCAGGCAACACATTTTGCGTGCGTGGCCAAGATAGAACAAGCAAAAGGGTCGTGTTAGAGGGGTGTTAGGGAGGGGTGTGTGTGTGTGTGTGTGTGTGTGTCAAAGAGCTTGAGGAAAATGCTGCCACATGTTTTTTTATGTCACTTCCGCTTTTATTTATTTTTATTCCCTTTCCCCTATTGTTGTTGTTGTTGTTCTTGTTGTTTTTACACACTCGAAGCTGTGAACGTGTATGTGTGTTTGTTGTTGTTGTTGTTGCATTTGTTATTGACGCCGCCATCTAGTCCCAACTAACTCATAACTGTCCAGGCGACAAGTCCAGCTCGAAATTCCAAATAGAAAACCTGCTTTGGAACAGTTGAGAAATTGTCCGAAATATGCTTCAAAAGTCTCAGGGATTAGCTGAGTAGTGCATTCGAAGTTCGGCTTTACTATTGCAGTTGTCGTTGTTGCGCAAAGGAAATAAAAAACAAAAAATAAAAAAAATAAATAACACTTTACCGCCTGCCAAGTTGACTTGACTACTAAAAAGGGTTCATATACATATGGAAGTGTATAATACACATATATGTTCGCTTTTAGCTATTTATAGCTAGGGGCTGAGAAGCAGTTTTGGCTTTTTATGGCTACGTGTTGATTTGTGGCGGTTCGTATATGCATATGTGTGTGTGTGAGTGTGCGGCTGACTCATGACCAGCTCCATTTCCTATGCCATGTTTTATGTTCGTCGCCGCGGAATGAAGAAAAACTTGCACAAATTTTCGCCAATGACGTCGCCTTTCATTTCCGTTTTCGTGGGCCCCCATTGATTTGGTCAAGCGCTAATTTAATAGAATTAAACGGAATACGCCTAATGCACGGCATTTGCTCACCTGCCAGTTTCACCTGCTGTGTCTGAGTTTGGCGCAGCTGCAGCCACTCTGGCCACACTGCAGAATTGAATAAATAGCAATTTGAATGCAATGTTTTCATGTAATTTAAGCTTTATTTTCATTTATGGCACTGGCACCTTCTTTTGCCCCATCTGCGGATCAATTTCAGTTTGGAGATTTTCATGGCATCGAAATGCCTTCAGCGGCAATTTTCGTTAAAATGCTTTCAATATTTTGTCCTTAATGTTGCCTGCCTGAAGCCAGCGAGATGGACACCAGTTTGTCAAGCCCAAAATGCTCGAAGGGCAACTAAGCCGAACGCTGAATGCCCTCAAAAAAATAAGCTAGGTATAAATAAAAAATTGGCGAAGATTTTAATTAAAGTTTCAACCTGGTAAATCGAAAAACTTTATTTAAAATTCATTTCCATGAGCTCATTAAGAAAATCCTTCTTTTATATTATAAGCGCTTTCCAATTCCAATTATTTCATAATTTTATATAGAATTCGATTGCAGTTGCAATATGTGCAACGAATCGAAATTGCTTTTAGCCACTTTGATGGGTCCCTTCGGGGCCTTATAGCAGAACCAGTTTTAACTATCCACCTGAAAATCCCGCGCTGAGGCGGAGCAAACTTCCCTCGCAGCTCCGAGGCCCGTTTGCTGGCCTAGGGCAACGAAAAGTACCATCAACTACTACTATTAAATAAACCCCATGCACACAGAAGGAGGGACGCACAAAGGAGATTGCAGGTGGGTGGGTGGTGTTGGTTGTGGGGCCAACAAAAGCGACAGAATCCGAGGAAACGCCAAAGATAGACAAAGGCGGTGGCATAGTTTTTCTTTATTTTATTTCATTTTTTTTTTGCACGTATAACGGTAACTGACACGTTGCTCGGAAAGAAACTAGATAGAGCGAGAGCGAAAGAGAGAGAGAGAAATAGAGAGAGGGAGAGGGGAAAGGTAGAGCTAGCTAGGTATGCGTCAGTGTGTGTACTTTTCTCATTTGCTGCTGAATTTTTATTACAAATTTCTTCATGATGATGGGAAGCGAACATTTTTTTTTTAGTGCCACGGCCGACGTCGACGTCGACAGCGACAGCGACAGCGGCTTCAATGCTCAGGCAGAATAAATAGCCGGCAAAAAGGAAAATCATTGCAATAGGAAATGAAAATGTTGCGGACTGCAGGGCGGGCGGCCAAAAGGCCGAATGAATCGAACAGAGACAGTAAAATCGATAGGAAACAGTATGAGGATATTTAAGCAGGATATTTAATATGAGCACCTAAAGCTCACCAGCAGCCCTCAACGCCCCCCAACCCGCATTCCACCATCAACTCAACACACAAAAGACTCCTGTGTTGGCATTTTATGGCATATGTATGTTATTTTCCTCTTTTTTTTTTTTTGCCAAGACCAAATATGAAATTGTTGCGGGCAACAGAAATACAAAAAATGGAACAAAACAGAATAGTTGTTTTTTTTGTCAGTCTGTCGAGGTTTCAGTACCCTTTCAGCGATATATAAGAAGTGTTTTATAGTTTTTTAATAAATAACTCAAATTTTTTGGATATCTTTTGTGGACAGAATTGCTCATATATACATTTTTATTTTTTGTATTAATAAAAATGGAAATAAAAAAAAATAGTTTTTACTGGAAAAAAAAGTTGTAATACTGATTAAGAATATAAATGCTTTTGTCTTCGGTGCGTTACATATTTTGTATAGAATATAGTTGATTGATTTTAATTTTAATAATTTAATATATAAAAGAAATTTCTTGTATATTTTTTTGTTAATGAAAATTTGTTTTTAGTGGAAAAAAAAAGTTGTAATACCGATCAAGAATAAGAAGACAGATGCCTTCCTCTGTGCGTTACATATTTTGTATATAATATAAGAAATTGACTTTAATTTTATTTTGTATTAATTTTTTGTTTTATTTTGATCAGAAGCACTCAACACACTTGCATCACCGCCTGCGTCGGTGTGTGGCACGTCTCGTGGCAGAGTTAGCCTCTGGTAAGGGTATCAAATATGATATTTCATCTCCCGCCAGCCACTTACTCGTAAGACACTTTCCAATTTGATATCAATAATAGGCAAGGAGCAGCCAACCTGTCTCTAGCCCCATAGCCCATAGCCATGGCCCATGGCCCCTAGTCCATATACCATTTGCAGCCCCCAAGCAGCTTTCGGTTGGTTGCTTTAGTCATTGTTGCTGTTGTTCATCCTGCTGCTGGTGTTGCTAGCCAAACACGGTGGCGATTTGGAACGTCTGTTGCTTTTCAGTTGTATCTTTCCATCTTAAAGAGTGGCGGCAACTTAGCTTCAACTATTTATCTTGTTAGCGGAAATCTATTGAAAATGTTTATGTCTTTTGTGCCAGCATATATATATGTGTGTGTGTGTGTGTGTGTGTAGGGGCGTGTGTGTATAGTGTGTGCTTGAAGCAACCACAACAAGCAGACGACAGTTCGAGTGCAACGAGTCCAACGAGCTTTCGAGATATTTTTTTCTTCACTATATTCAAAGTTGGGGGCGGGGCGGCGACTCTGAGTTGACAATCGACGTCTCGACCCAGAAATAAAATTGGCAAAAGCTGTCGCAGTTGTCGTAAAGGAAATAACAAAAAAAGTACGTTTTTTTTGCAAAGCATTATTTATTAATGCACTTCCACTATAAAATTAAAAATCCCTGCTTTTGCATATTAATGGAAAAATGGATATATCTATGTTATCTTTTATCTCGATAATATTACAACTTGGGTCGATCGATTCTTAAAAATAAATTAGGTGTTAGGAAGCTGGAGCTGAAGACAAAAGCTGAAGATTAAAAGCACTTGCAAACAAATAGCAGAAGAGTAATACACAAATTTCCCCATACCTGTGTCCGATGTTTCCTATATCGGCTATATAACATATATATAAACATATACATAATATTCCATATCAATGAGCACAGAAGTTATTCAACAAAGTGAAGACTTGCGGCTTTATATTAAATGTCTCGCAAGGCAATTAGGTCTCCTCTATGCGATTCTCATGAATTCAAGTAAGGCCCTTAGACTTTTGGTGTTTTCGGTGATCGGGGAATTTGTGTTTTTTTTTAAAATGATATTTGAAAAGTTGTTTTGTATAGGTTTTGTGCAATGTCCGTCCTTCTGTCCGTTCGTCCGTTTGTCCGTCTGTCCGTATGAACACAATTTTTTCGCCGCTATTGAAGCTATAGACTTGAAGCTTAGATATATAATCGTGTGTACCCCCGTCGGATAAAGTGTTTAGAATTTTGAGCTACGCCTACTGAGGGCGTGGCATACCGATAACACTTCAAAAATATTGAAATACTAATGAACGCAAATGAATAACGATTCAACAACAAAGTGAAGACTTAAATGTCTCACAACGCAATTTAAGCACCTCTATGCGATTCTCAAGAATTCAAGTAAGGTCTTCAGACTTTTGGTGTTTTCAGTGATTGGCGTATTTGTGTTTTATTTAAGTGAGATTTGAAAAGTTGTTTTTTTTATACTTGTTCACGAAATGAACAGTGTATACTGGTTTTGTGAAATGTCCGTCCGTCTGTTCGTATGAACGCTTTTTTTTTGATGTTATTGAAGCTAGAGACTTGAAACTTAGATATATACTCGTGGGTACCCGCGTCAGATAAAGTGTTAAGGATTCTGTGCTGCGCCCCCTGGGGGACGTGGTAAACCGATAACACTTAACATTGGAAATCCATTAAGTCAACAATTTTTAAGATAGAGTGACCAAATTTGGTATGTAGATAGCTGATGACCTGCCCAAAAGATCGCTTGATATCCCAGCCACGCCCACTGTGTCGCCCTTCAGCGCCCCACCTTAAAAAATCGGTAATGCCTATATATTCCACAGTTTTTGAGCTTGAGTTGTTCTTTTTTTCTTTAATTTTTTATGAATAAAATATAAAATAAATTTTTATCTGTCTCTCACTTTTATACCCTCTCTTTAAACTTGTCGTCTGCTCGATATTATCAAAAAACTATCGGTATTATTAACCGATTGGAGTGAGCGATTAACCAGTTGGAGTGGGGCAAATGAGGCGCTGAAAGCAACAACAGTAACAGCTATGATTACTCCAGTAAAATCAATAAGTGAAGGAAACTTAAACTAAGTGTTCGGTTTTGTGAGTGCTTTCAATTACTTTGCAATCGTTTGGTGGACTGATGTGTGTGTGTGTGTGTGTGTGCGACAGAGGGGTTTTTTTTGGGGCAATAGCAACGTTTACGTTAAACTATTGTAGCTCTGCGGGGCTGTAACTTCTTTGGCACGAACTCGTGCAGCACTTCAAATTCAACTTCAACTGCGACATATTATTGTCATAATGGCTCGACAGCCGTCTCCATCGCCCAACCCCCAACCCCCGATCCATTTTCTGTGTTGCTCTTTTAAACCCTTTGCCGCAAACGTTGACTTTTTAGCGTTTTGTCTTCTTGTTGATATTGTTATTATTCTTGTTGTTTCTGTTGTTGTTGTTGTTACCCATGCTTCAGGCACAGCCCCCAGCCCCAAACCCCCGTGGATCGTAATGTTGGCAACTTTATTTGCGGTTTTGTGTAACTGTAAATTACACAAACAGACGCGCAAATGAAACATATGTAACCGATGTGTTTCTCTTTCTCTCGCTCTCTCTTTCGCTCTCGCTCTGAGTGAGTGTTTGTTTGTGTTCGTGTGTGTGCGTGTCTGTGTGTGTGAGTTGCAGCCAAGGCATATACATAAATTATTAAACAAAACTGAGTATCATGGCGATGCCATTGCCAGTCGATGTCACCAGAGCTCAGAGTCTGCAGCGAGCGCCCCACCAAAAGGCCAAACCCTGACGACCTCCCGTCATGGCCAACACACGGCGTATGCGTAATTTTGTTTTATTTGCAGCCTTTGTGTGTACGACTGTGTGTGTATGTGTGTGTGCGTGCGTGTGTATATTATTTATGCACACGGCGCATGGAAAATTGCAATTGGTTTTTGGCAGCTTTTGGCAGCGGCAAATTTGCTTTGAGCATAAATGAAATATATTTATATACATACATATATATTCTTATACGTTCATATGTATGTATTTATATTTATTGACATACATATATACATTTATATATACAGCCAATGCGCGCAGAAGTCGCAATCGACTGCATAATAAAATAAGAAATCGATTCAAATCGAATTTGCTGCCATATCGAATATCACAGCAAACATAAAATAAGTGCAGCGAAATTGATTTAAGATAAAACGAAATTTAAATGCACAGCACTTCTTATAAATACTTGAAACGGAAAATCTACTGAAAGGACAAGGAATTTTTGAAATGCCTTTTTGGTATTTTTGATTTTAACATAATAATTTCGTTTGCTAATTCATTCATTGGGCTCATTTTATATTTAAAGATAAAACTTATTTCAAATCTGAGATCGAAGAGAAATAAACGAAATGCGAAAAATAAAAAAAAAAAAACGATACCCATCAAAAGAAACAATAAAACTGAATTGCTGGCATAGAAAGGTAAGCATAGAACAACAACAACGTTGTCAGGCAAAAAAAAGGGTAACAGCCCACGCCCATTCTGACCATTTGTGCCCCCGTTTTTCGAACTGCCTGCCCCTCTTCACTGCCCGCATTGCTCCATTCGTTGCGTATAAATATGCAATGGCCACAAAATTGTTGTGAATTTTCGTCTCGGATGTTTAATAGCAAATGTGGCTTGAGCACAGGACATAGGTATAGGACACAGGACGAGGACACAGGACATTATGTGCATGTGAAATGTGAAATGTGCCCGGCAGCAACTCGCAGGCAACTCGAACAATCAGCCGGAACAATCGATATCGATTGATGATAATGATTTACCCTTTGTTTTCTGTTGCCATTACTTAATCAAAATAATAAAAAAAGCCTTAAGTAACGATGAAAATAATGTTAATAGTGCTACTCGCTGATGTTCACGTTCATTTGCCGCAAGCAATAAACAAAAATGTATCTCCTAATACCCAATACCCTATCTTCTTGGAGTGTGCCCTAAGGCCAGGGATCGAATGTCCCGTTGTAAGTGAAAAATATCCAAGCAATTTGCATGTTTGATGACCATTTTAGTAGCCAAGTCGCCAACTTGGCGAGTTAACTAGCACTTATTCTCTCATGTTGTTGTTGTTGCTGTTGTACAAATTGTAATTGCCTTGATTGCGGCATATTGTTCTATAAGGGGGGGCCGGAGGCGCCGACGGGCAATTTAACAACCCGAGCCAATTCCTAATTGAATTTGACTCGCTGTTTGCCAGCGCATAAAACGCTTGTTTATTTCGATTTAACGTATTGCTCAACTTTGACATATAAAGTACATACATATATGTAATTAGGCAAATTATATGACGATGTATTTCAAGGCAAATTTACTTAAGCCTATTCAATTTCCAACATTTGCTGATTATATTCCTCAACTTTCTTGAAATAATTGGTTTTCACTTGTATAATCCATCTTATTATTATAATTATTATTATTGCTTGATTTCTGTTTCAATTAAATAAACAAATGTATCTAAGTCTATTTCATTTAATAAATAATATATATCAATAAATATATAATTGCAAAATTCTGTTCCATGTTCGGATATCCATCAGAGGCCATTTCTTTCGGTTTGTCGTGTAATCGCATCCAAAATTCGCTTCAGTCTACCTGCTCGTCTGTGAAAAGAGGCGACATAAAGCGAGAAAAAAAAACAGTGCTGCTCACCGCAGCTGCCTCAGTGTAATCAGTCAAGCTGCAGTCGACCCCCAAAACACTCCACTCCCCCCGCCCGCTGTCTACTGCCTGACGCACTTGCACGCTCGCCCAGTTTGGGCCTGGGCCGCGCTGCGCTTCCGCAGAATCACTTAACGCTTGATTACACCGATTGACGTTTTGACGAGGCAGTGATGCTGCACAAGTCGATGATGATGATGATGACGACGACGACGACGACGACGACGACCACGAGAAGGAGGACTCTGTGGCCGCCAGTGTAACCGAAAAAAAGAGGCGGTTCAGACAACTGTTGAGGGCGACGCTGCCAGTGTAGCTGTGTGTGTGTGTGTGTGTGTGTGTGCGAACTCTCGACTAGAACGTTATTACACATTACAAGCAGAAGAAGAAGAGGAAGAGGTGGTAGTAATAGTGGCAGCAAAAGAAGCAGAAACAAAAACAGAAGCTGCAACTGAAGATGCAGCTGAAGTTGCAGTTCAAGTCAGAGTCGTAGTCAGAGTTGGAGTTGGAGTCTGATTCAAAGTTGGAGCTGCTGCGGCTGCCTGTCGATTAAAATGTCATCGCATTTTGCTGCCGGCAGCGTTGCAGTTGTCAAAAGGTTTTTTGCCACTTGTCGCTGGCAGTTTTCACAAACAAAACATAAAAAAAAACAGACAAGAAAATAAAAAATAAAAGAAATAATAATAATAAAACGAGCAGAAAGACAAGCAAAAGAAGATGCACGCATTGGGCACGACCCCGGGCCAGCCAAGGGTTAAGATGAGCTGTCTTTGAGGCCAAGGCAACAACTCCCTCTATTCCCTGGCACTGTGGCTTGTGTGTGGCATGCAGCACAGTGCGGAGCTGCAGTCAAAGGCTAACAAAATTCGACGTTAGAGCTGCGGATGCGGATGTAGTTCCACAAATAAGGCAACGTACGTGTGTGTGTGTGTGTGTGTGTGTGTGTTTAGCCTTAAATTGCTTGCGCATTGATGCGGCAATCGGCAAAGTCAAATATTACCGTCTATGGTTATGACAACATGGCATCTGCATCAACCTGATATAATAAGGGCGAACAATAGAAATTCAAATTCGATTGGAACCAACAAATAGCGCATTGAAATTGAACAAGCCACAAGAGAGAGAGGGAGCGAGAAAGAAAAGGATAGATGGAGCCAATGATAAAGAAATACAGTTTATTATATGGCAATAACAATTTTCGTTTCACTGAAAATCGCATAGAAAGGCCAAAAATTGAAAAAAATATAAAGTTGAGCTCGTGTCACGAACACGACGTGTTCGTGTTTATAAATCAAACTTTGTGCACACATTAAATGCAGTCAAATGCAAATTTCTAACTTTTATTTAATTTTTCCTCTACATTGGTTTTGCATTTAAAATATTTGCACAAAAAGCATATTTGAAAATACGAGCATTGAAACGTTTTTTTTTATTTTAAATTTCAAGCGCATGCAATATTACAAATCAAATAACTGAACTTTTTTTTAAATAGACAATAATAAAAGAAATTCATTTGATAATAATTCATAATATCAATGAATCATATTGATAATAATGATAATAATAAATTAATATAAATAATTGAATCATGTATATATTTTGGTCAGAAATGTCACCTTTATTCGATAAGAGAATAAAACAGGCCCTCCCCCCACCACCTTTCATCCGCGCATCTCGTAACCCTCTATGACATTTCAATTAAGTGGCATAATGAGAGCTGCAAAGTGCAGCAACTCTTGTTGCAGGCGGCCAATGATTAATGGCCAAATGTTTATATCTGCGCGCAGCTTGCGAAAGTGTTGACTGCTGCTGCTGTTGTGTGTGTGTGTGTGTATGTGTGTGTGTGTCCGTTGGCCCCTGTCCGTTGCATGTTGCATGTTGCATGCGTGTTGCCTGCTTTCCCCCAAGTGCATCACCTGTGCTCAGTTACCTGCTGCTCGCATCATTTGCCTGCATATCGAGGCAGGTCCCCATCACAGGCGCTGGCGCAACAGGTCTGCGTTTGGTGGTCGGAAGGGGGCGGAGAAACAGCGGGGCTTATCGTATGCTGCGATCGGCATCCTTGCGCTGAAATCAAGGTGCCGCTGGAACCGGTTACGCCGCATCGACAAGGAATGGCCAATACTCGTAGCTGAACAATGTTTTCGCGGCTTATTACGCGCGATCGCTCGCTCAAACAACAACAACAACAATAATAACAAAAAACAACAACAAAAACAACAACGGCGATCGCTGAAGGAGCCACCTGTGCGCAGAAATCAAACCGAAAAGCAAAGCTCGTTATGTGCACCAGGGGGAGCTCAGTCAGCCAGCCAGCCGGCCAGCCAGCCAGCCAACCAGCCAACCGGGCAGGCAGTCAGTCAGTCAGGGAGTGAACCAGTTTGTGCGGCGACCACATCGAGATGGATGGATTGGGACGTGCGGACGAGCGACCGCCGCCAAAGTGGAGCAGTCAAACAGCTTTGAAACGCCGCTGCCCAAGCATCGAGAATCGGGCATCGAGCATCGAGAATCGAGAATCAAGAATCGAGTAAGCCGAGTGTCGAGAGTTGGGGCAGGATGCGTTCGCTTTACCGTGCGCTGCTGTCCGCTGCCTATCGCAGAATCAACTAAACTGATGCTGCGGGGCTGAGCTGTGGAAAACACGTTACCCGCCTGACAGGGAAGGCGGTTGCGGGAACTGGAGCGGAGCGGGAGCGGGACTGGGGCGCAGATTAAGCATCGGCGGTCGCGTTAGACTCGCGACCACCTGGCGCTCTCCGCCAATCAGCGTGCAGCAAAGTGAATTAGCGGTTCCCCCATTCCACCAGGACCTGATGTAGCGTCTCTTTACTTTCTTATGACTGTTGTTGCTGTTGCTGTTGATATTCTGCTTATTTGCAATATGCGTAAATGTTTACGAGCCAACTGGCCTTATACTTAGCTACACGAGGCCTAGCCCAGTCCCCCTTTGTGGTAAATAGGAACCTATCATGGTGGGAATGGAGAGGGGAGGGGAGGGGAGTGGACACTTGTACACCTAAGTGATTTAGTGTAAATGATTGTGGCAAATGCGAGAGCCGACAAGAGAACTGCGTCTCGAATTTTTTCGTTGTAATTATTGACAACGCATTTGTAGCAGGTGGTTTGGCCGGCCGCAAACTGTCCTGGCTTATAGATAGACATGACGGGGCCCTGCCCTGGCAATAGAGCAATAGATGCTGTAAGTGCAGTCGCGTCGAGTCGAGGGTCTCTCTGGGAAAGTCGTTGCAGTAGCCCCGAGAAGCCCATTCAGATTGTAATAGAACGAGTTATGCATAGTGAGCCGATATTACAGTTCGGTTACATTAAACTAGAAGCGCTTAAACAGCTCCATGGAACGAGTTTGCAACCGATTCGATGAGATGCAGTAAAAAATTAATTGGAATATGTGTAGAGAAGCTTTCGCTTGGGATTAGATTAAATTCATTTTACAGACGAGGAGGGTACAGTCTAACGAAATAAGCCACAGCTACTTAAAAAAAAAGGTAAGATTAAGTCAAAAGCTGATTACTGAATGAGTTATTATATATGTATAATGCTAAAGCTTTAAAAAGCTTCACAAAAGAAATAAAGCTTCTTAAAACTATTGAACTTTTTCAGTTAAATACTTGATTCGAATGAACTTTTATTTAATTTAAAAGCTTTTAAAATCTACAATCACTTAAATAAAGTATGAATATAGTTGAGCAACTTTTAGCTTTTGTTATTTGTAAATTGTATTTGTTGGTTTTATTTTTGTGCGACAAGTTTTTAAAGTTTGACCTTTAAATATGCAGAAATGTTTTTGTTATCTTATCTGTTTGACTTTAATTTCTTTTGATTTCGTTTTCGATTAATTTTTTTATAATTAACAAGACCCGGGCAAGTACGCCCACATTATCTTTGACTTCGCCTGCCTCGTCGTCAACTTTGGTCAATGTCGGCTCGAAACCAGTTCGATCTTATCAACGGAAACTTGCAGTTTTTGTTGTGCAACAAAATGAGAAACCAGTCAAGTGACAACATTTTGTCAACGTAATGACAACAACATCAACAACATCAACAACAACAACACAACAGCAACAGCAACGGCAACAACTGCGCATTTTTAGATGCTCTTGAATTTATATGCGCGTTCTAATTTTAATTGCCAATTTGTGGGCATAATTTGTCCATAAACCTTAATTAACGGCGAAAGCTAACAGCCGGCCAGCCAAAAGATGTCAAAATAAAACAAACACCTCCAATGACAACAACAACAACAACAACAAGCAGAACGAGTCGCTGCTTGTCACCGAAGGGCTGTCAGAGTTTGGAACCTGACCCCGCCAGTTGCCCTATTTGCATTCAAATTAAACGAAGAAAAAACATAAGAAGACACAAATAGAAAATTTAAAACACTTTTATCAGAAGGCGCAGATGCCTCTTAAATAGGTCCAAAATAATTATAAATCATTTAAAAATTGTTTTAAATGCAATGATAGATGTAAAATTAAATGAATTAATTAACTAACCGATAATAATGACAAACGAATTGTATTTTGGTAATAAGAATATAGTACTTCAAAGATCCCTCCACACATAAAAAAACAGGGTATAAATAACAAATTTTATTTATCTCTTCTTGCATTGTGAATGCGATCAACGAACCTGCCCAAAATCAAACAAAACCACATACAAAAATTAAAAAAAAAAACCAAATAATAAAAAGAATGAAAAATAAATTAAACAAAATGATTATCCACAGCGCATCGTTTGGGAATTGTATCCAACTCTGAGCGCCTTTTTGTACTTTGCTTGTGTTTGGTCGCATCCATTTAAATGCGACTCGATTTTTATTGCATTTCGTTTTTTCTTCACAGTTTTTTCAACGCGTCGCATCAAAATTAACAAACAAGAAACAAAAAAAAAATCAAATAAAAATAATAAAAAATGCTCGTTAAAAATGTTCAGCAGTTTAACAAGAGTTTCAGCTTAGTCCAGTTCTGAACAGAGTCCATCCAATGAAAAATGGCCCCATCCCCAATCCATTCCATTTCTATTTCACTCGATTCATTTATCGACTCGCTGGCCACAACTCGATTGTTTCAGGCCCAGTCCCAGTCCCGTCCAGTTCCGTCCACTCGTTGTAAGCCGCTTGGGAAAATCTATGCGCATCTAAATTCTGTCCATCGATTTGGCCATCGACTTGCATAAGTTTAGCATAAAATTTGCGTTTCTAAGCGGCCATAAAAGTGTTTCAACTTTTTTTTCTTTTTTTTTTGGGCGCTTAGTAAACACCTTATAAGCTTAATGTAATGTGGCTGAGACCGTTCAAATGTGTCTTTAAATCAATTAGCCGCTGCCTTTGTCTATCACTCAATCAGATTTGTCGCGTTGGCCATTATAATTTTATTAAGATTTCATAGTTGGCTTTTAGCCAGGCCAATGAATCATTCTTTCGATGAGCGCACATATTGCCAAATAATGGGATTTAAATATAGGTTGGCCAAAACTGGTGTTGGCCAATTGAAACAGTTTTGGCTTCGGCCTTAACTGTATTTGGCCAAGAAGCGGTAAATGTGACAAATCGATTGTGTCTATATTCAAGATATATGGTGCCCTACACTAAACCCAAACAATTTGCTCGAACAAAACAAATCGTTTGTTCTCCATTATTTATATATTGATATATACATATATAAAGCTAATTCGTTCGGCAAATCGGAATCATTGTCGCCTTACAACAGGCACAATAGCCAGATTTCTAATTCTTTGATTTATGCCAAGAAAAGAAGAGTTTCAAATGCGAAAAAATATTTTGCTTTGACAGATTAATAATTATTTATTTTAATTTATTTTTAAGACACTTCAAAACGCTTGCGGAATCCAAAGAAAAATATAGTTTTGATATTTGTATATATATACAATATATATTTTTGTATATATTTTTGCAGATCAGATAAATGATCAATATCTTAATCTTATTGATTGTAAAAGAACTAAACTAAATTGTTGGCTGCTGAAAACTTAAGAAAGAAAGCAAGTCTTCTTCTGGCCTTGGCTATATTAATTGGCCATAATCAGTTGCTGTCGGGCTGGTTGGGAGCTAAAAAAAAAACAGAAAGAAAATGCAACAAGAGCAACAGCCACAAACAATTTGCGATTGCGTATTCTAATTGCCGTTCAATTTTTCAAAGACAATTTTTCAATTGTTAATGCCTCTATGATTGATACTCTAATTGCTGCTCAGCAGCAAAGCGGCAACTGCAGCAACTTCAGCAACAGCAGTAACTGCAGCAACTTTAGCAACTGGAGCAAGTGCCTGCCGAGAATCAAATTGCTAGCGACAGGCAACCGGGCAGCGACTGGCGGCCAACTGGGCAGCGGAACACGTTTCCAGATGCATTTCGCTTGCGTCATTAAAATGAGCCTGATTTATGGCTGGCCAGGCCCAACCTGGGGCCGAGGCCCAGTCAAAGAATTGGCCGTGTTTCCACACTTTGGCTACCACTTGGCAAGACAACAACGCACATTTTCCCATCGTGGGGCAGGCGAGTAAACTATAACTATGCCCACGAAGACAGCCATTAGATGCGACTGACGTTGCGCCTCGGAGAGGCTTCGGCGACTGCAACTGCAACTGCAACTGCAACCGAGGCTGGCTCGCGGCTTGCGGCCGTGGCAGCCACTTGATGCTGCCAGCGCAAATCAAAGCGCAATATGTTGACTGCATTTGACTTCCCGGTAATTAGACGTGAGTCCCAACGACGACCGAGCGATGAAGGTAGCAACGCACAGTGGGGCAAAACTTCATAACAAGTTGAATGAATAGCAGGCATGTGTAAGTGTTTTTGTCAATATTTTTAGATAGGTTTTTTAAACATTTTTATATCCATTCCATGGAATATCCATTTCCGATAAGCAAAAGAAGGCATCGACTTCTTTTATGCTTTTAAAAATGTGCATATGTATTGCATGTGCTTTTTTAAAATTACTAAATTTTTTTTTTTTACAAATTTCATAATTCTTAGCATTTATCGAAATTATTAACAGAAATATGGAAGTATTTTATATCTGGCTAAAAGTTGTTGTTATCTCAACTTGAATTAAAATTATGTGATACTTGGGCAAACCGAATTTGTTTGCTTTTGTTTTCATTAATTAAATAAAGAAAATCGATTAATTTGATCGATCTTGCTGATTGGCGTCTATCGCAATGGACCCACTGTGGCAACGACAACGCCTTGATTAAGTGTTTCGAGTGTTTGACTGTGGCCTCGTCTTTTGATATGAAGTGCACCTGTTTCTAAGCCAAAGCGGCAGCCGCTGCCAAACAAAGTCATAAAACGCCACGACGCGATGGCCACGCGCACCGCACAACGAGGGCCGCAGTCGGCGGCTGCATCATCTGCCATCGCGACTCGGCTGCGGCGGCTTGTTACAACTGGTTGCACGTTGGGCTGCTGCGCCGCGGGCTGCTGCCTTGGACCACCGACGAGCGGTTGCTGCATCTGTTGCTGCTGCTTGTTATTATTGATGCTCAGCTCGAGAGCAGCTCCAGCTAAATTGCTGGCCTCATAATCAGGCGCTGGCGATGTGTCTTGCCCGGTTTGTGTCCCGGCTTCAATCAGAAGCAACACGCTATCGTTTGCCCTCAACACCGACTTGGACTTCGATTCCGATTCCGTTTCTGACTGACTGCCGCCAAATATGGGCGCAAATGTAGCGCCAGTTGCGAATTCTGAAAGCCAGCCGGCAGCTGTACCTGTGGCTCGTAGGAGTAGGCGACAGGTGCAATTAAGTACGCGTTGCAGCTGCCGCTCGATCTTCAGCTCTGGCTCTGGCTCTGATTCAGATTCTGGCTGCAGGCTGCAGGCCGTGATTTCCGCATGCCGCAACCAATGCAAAACTTGCACAAATACGTTCGTAATTCGTCCAGATGAAGGGATTCTCAAATTACTGGAATATGAAAGATGCATATTTTAGAGCAGACAATAACAAACTTTATTGGAATCAGAAACTGTACTCAACAAGTATGCAGAGTATATTAAAACAACCTCAAGACAACACAAAGCACATATATCAATATATCAATATATATATATCGATGCCGCTCTATATATATTATAATACAGATCGTTTTCTTATTTATTTTCTGAGCTCAATTCATATAAGATTCAAGTGCAATAAAGATAATCAATCTGCAGTTTTTCTACACACACTAAATATTCTCCCCATTTTGCCATTTTCATTCGCCTTTGTTCAACGTTTCTCAACTGATTGATCAATATCTCTCTCTCTCTCTTTCTCACTCACTGTTTATGTCGTGCTCTGTCTCTTTCTTCTACACTTTCCTTCACAAATTGATGGCTCTTTTATCGGACATGTAGATGCATAAAATGTATTACATATTCATTAAGTTAAACTATGTAGCTTCTTCTTCTTTTTCTTCTTTTTCTACTATGAGCTACTCTTTCCCTTCCTGCCTTGTCGAACATTGATCGCCTGTCACCGTTGTCAGTTCTCAGTGTCAGTCGATGTCTCAGGTCTTGAGACTTCTCAGCTCTCAGTTTGGAGTCTCAGCTCTCAGTCTCGGTTTTCGCTTATCGCCGCCGATGATCACGCGCCATGTTGGCAGTTTTAATTATGTTGCTGCTGCCTGCCTCCTGCTTGCTCCCCCCTTCTCTCAATCTCTCACTCTCTCTCTCTCTCTTTGGCCTGGGCCAATGTCCTGTCTCCTGTGTGGAATGTTGACGAACTGCTGTCGCAATTAATACGCTGCTGTCGTCACTGCTGCTGCTGTTGCTGCAACTGACATTGTGTCTCTTTCCTAGCTAGACCGTCTTCCCCTCCCTTCCCACCCTGTGACAACTACTACTATAAAGTATTTACCACACCCCAGTAAAGCTATTTATAGATTGCTTTGTCCCCACGCTTGAGCTCTCCCTCTCTCTCTCTCTCTCTCTCTCATTCTGTCTCTTTAGTGATTGCTTTCGTCTGCATTTTTTTTCTTAACCTGTCGTTCAATACACCCCACGCTCTCCACTCCCCTGCGCCATGCTGCGCCTCTTTAACATGCGCCCTAAGACAACATTATAATGAAATTATTTGTACGTTATGGCGCTGCTGCTGCTGCTGCTGTTGCTGTGCTCGATACTCGCAGCGTTTGTTCGATTTTTGCATTTCGTTTAAGTGCAATTGGTTGTTGCTTGTGGCCCCAACGGTAGCGCGCCTACCCCCTCCCCCTGCCAACTTCTATGGCAGCTCAACGTAATTATTTCAAACTGTCTCTGACTATGTTGCTGCCTCGCTGCTGCTTCCGTTGGTTGCCTCCTTCCTAGCTGCTGTCACCTCCATTGTCTTCTTCATCTCTTCTTCTTTTTCGTCTTCTTCTTCTTCTTCTTCCTCTTCTTCAGCTTCTTCGACTTGTGCATTGCTTTTTCCCCCATCGCATTGGGCTGCCTTTGGTGCAAAGTTTTTCTTACGCTTGTTACATTTCTTGCCACTTTTTTGCTGCAGTTGCAACACACTTGCCAATTGAGCAATGAGGGCCAGGCGACGCATTTCCATTTTCCACTTTTCCTTTGATTGCGACGGCAGCAACGGCAGCGGCAGCGGCAGCGGCTTTAGCTTTGGCTTCGATTTCAATTTCAGTGCAAAATCAATAAATTCGTTGCAAGGTTCAAGTTAATTTTCGTAATTGGCATCTTAACAAGGTTATCTCTGCCTCAGCTCACTGCTCAGTCTCCATCTTGCTCACTCTCTTTCTCTCTCTCTCTCTCTTTCTTTCTTTCTTTCTTCCTCTTCTCTCCTTCCTGGCCATTTTATGCGATAGCTGCTTTATCAATTATGCAGTCAGCGTGCGCTACATTTGAACTGTGCTGCCACGCCCTCCCGCCTATGCAGCTGCCCCTGCTCTTGTAACTGGCCCCCCACCTCACCCCATACCACCTTGCTGCGCCTTGCCTGGGCACTGTCCACATCTCCATTAGCATCTAAATGTGAATCCAAAACTTTTGGCTGTCAAATGCTTTGGCTCAACTAAATTTCATATTCGATTTTTGTGCGTTTCTCCTGCATTTAAATGAAGTCTTTTCTCTTCGCTTCTCTCTTTTTTTTTTCTTTTTGGGAGGGGGGCTTTTCGGTTATATCTTTTTATTTTTGTCAAAAATAAAACTTAACTTTTGGCTGCATAAAATGGGCAACCGTAATCCCATCGTCCGCCCTGTTCCAATCCCTGTTCCGAGCTATTACGTGTGTGGGCGCCACTTTGTTCATTTTTGAGCGATGCTCTCGGCTCTACCTGAAGTTTTACACTGCACCACAGCAAAGGGCATATCAGTGTCAGCATGTTGTTGAACAAATTCCCCTCTTTTTCAAAGTTTTTTTTTCAAACTAAAAAAAAAAATTAAATTCTTTTTCATATATGTGAATAAATATAATTAGCTAACAATTTAATAAATAAATAATATTAAATAAATTAAATTTGAAATCCAAATCTAAAGTGAATGTTAAAATTTTCAAGTAGTAGTCAAAATTTCAAAATATTTTTGTTTTGTTAGGGTATTTCAAATGAGATGTTTTATTGTTTTTCTTTGCTGCCACATTTGCTGTATGAATAATGTATGCACACGAATGTTTTTGTGTGTATTTGTGTGTGTGTGTGTGTGTGTGTTCTTGTGCGATGCCCTAGCCAAGATACACACACTGACATACGCACACACTTCCATATAGATATATACATATATATATATGCAGCAACTCAGACACCTGCACTTTATTTAAATCGCGTTCTTTTTGTTATTTTCTTTCACTTATTTATTTGTTTGTTTGCTTGTGCTCTTTTTTTTGTTTTTTCTGTCTGTCTGTATTATTTTTAATTTATGCATATCGGCTACTCGGCTTCACTTGGTCTCGGCGTGCTTTGGTTTCGACGCGAGCCGTTTGCCCATTGTTGTAATTTATCTTTATCATTATTATATGAAAGAAATGTTAGTGTGTGTGTGTGTCTTTAACTTTTTTTTGCTCCATGCATTGAATTGTTCTATTTGTTTGGCCATTTCGATGCATACTCCTAGTGTGTGTGTGTGTGTGTGTGTGTGTGTGTGTGTGTTAGTGTATGTGAGTGCGTTAAGTTGTCATAATGATTGACAACGGCTACGTGCCCTGCTTTTATAATAGCACATGGATTGAGCGGCCTAACTAGACGTCTGTTGGCCCTAGCTAGATGGCTAGCTAGCTGGCTGGCTGGCTGGTTTACCCGTCTGCAGCAACTGTCTTGGCCCAAACGGATCAGGTTGGCAGTGGCAAAACTATGGCCGGGCTCTTGTTTATTTATATTTTGAGTTGGTGCAGGTCGACGGGTCGACGGGTCGCTGGGCCAAACTATTGCACATTGGCTGTGGCACATTTCTAGTCAAAGCTGGGCAAACGACAGTTTAACTTCCGATTCGATCCAATAATAATATTATTTGTAGGTATTTGTCCTCGACGGAGAATATCTTTAGAGGCTTGGCAAAGTTAATTTAACATCTGTTGGGCCATAAATTGCATAAATTGTAACAGCCCCGCTTACGATCACTTCCTGGCAATCAAGGCAAAAAAAAATAAAAATATATATATATTTATAAAAGAAAAAAAAATGCCAGGATAATCAATAAACGAAATTCAATTTGCTGCGCCATTTGCGCAAACAGGGCGGCACACGACAACCCCCAAGCAGAGCCAGAACCAAGACCAAAACCAAGACCAAGACCAAGACCAAGACCAGGCCAAAAGCTCGCTACTCCACGCTCCACAGTCCCTGTCCATGTCCATGCTTACGTCTATGCACAAGTTACAGATTCAGGCACGCCCACTTGAACGCCCACGTGCCATAAAATGAGGCCGATCTAATGAGCGGCGGGGTGGTGGGTGGAGGGTGGAGAGGCGTCCCCGGTTGACAGTACGGGAAGAGGTCGTGAGCCGTGAGCGATGCGTGACGTTCGTGTATTTTATCGATATTGCAATTTATTGTATTAGCCCGCCAACGGGGCAGATGGCAGAGGAGCTGCTCGAGCTGTATTTCTAGGCTATAAAGTGAAATATGTGTTAATTTGGAGCCGGCTGCCGCCTCCGACACGCCCACCCGACAGTTATTGTTATAATCATAATATTGACATTGATAAGCGTCGCAAATTTATGCACAATTTGGCTAATTGATTGACGCTGCCTCCGCTGCAAATGGCAGCACAGCACGCAGGCTGCCCCGAAAATTTACTCACACACACACACACACACACACACACACAGGGGGAGGTGTAACTCATAAGTATGGGGCTGGAGCGAACTGACAGACCAAAAGAGAAAATGATATCAGATATTGATATATACTTAGCATAATGGACTCGAATTGACGGATCCTTAAACTTTCTCCAATCAAAGAAATTGTTCAATTTTCACAAATTAATACAATTGATATACTAATTCTGGGAAAGGGTTCACAGATAATACAAATAAACTTCTTACTTTACAATGTGCGCAATGTTCGTTTTGATGCCAAATTAAAATTGACGAACATTTTTATATGCAATGTATATCAATCTACCATAACGTTGTCAAAACTAAATCGATTTTCATGTTTGATTGCATTTTTGCCATGGTTTCGGCTCCACATTTATATTAAATTCAAAATATGTTCACTGTTGAAAATAACATATTTTGAAATTATTTTTCAAAATTTAGAATTAATATTTTTAATCGAATGCGGATATTATAATTAGTATATGAAACAACATTTAAAGCTAATCTAATTTGACAAAATATTGACTATGTATATATTTCGGCATATGTATACATTTCGTATATATTTGCTGTTATTACACTGATGTCTAAATTGATACTTTGCATTAAGTTTACATAAATAAATTCCTTTTTTATCGTAAGAAATAATGGCATTGTATTAATATCAATTTTTGTATTGCCTTTTTGCAACAGTAAAAAAATGTATTTATTTTTATCTCTTTTTTTGGTTAGTTTCAAGGAATTTGAAAAGTGAAAGTTTCTGAAAGCAGTCCACGGGTCACGACGTCGATGTAATTTATATTAAATATGTAGCTGAACAATTTGTAATATAAAATTCTGCACTGCACATCTGGAGATATTTTTGTGTATGGCAGAGACTGGCGCTCACGTAATACCTGAAGAAGGATCTAACAAGGACATTAGTGTACTTAACTTAATTAATTAGCTTGGTCCAGAAGAATTTGCAGTTTAACAAGTCGCAAGTTGCAGGCAAACTTTGTCAAAGAAGGCCAACAAAATGGCAAGAGACAAGAAAAGTTGAGCGAGACAACTTGCACTGGGTTGAAGGTCGAAAGGGATGGGGCGGGGCGGGGCGGAGCGGGGTACGAAAGGGGATACCGCTAGGGGCCAGCGGGCAGCCCCAAATGCCGGCCACTTGAAGTAAACATTTGATACACCTAACCCTTGGCGCGCCATTCCCCTCCCCCCGTACGCTTCGATTGCCCCTCGGAGCTCTTTCTGCATGGCAGCCGCCTAGTTGTTTACTTTTCCAATTGATTGAACAGCACTGGCGATGGCATTGGCCACGGCTGACTGGGCCGGAGAGATGCCGCTAACTGGGATGCCCAAGCGCCAGATCGGGCCAGCTGTGCTGCATTAAATGAAGCATTAAGTGTTGATGCGAGACGCAGCTACCGCAGCAGCCGCTCCACCGTCAGCATCAGCAGTCGGTCGTCAATGTCAAGTGCAAATGAGACGTCGACGTCATCAGCATAGCCAGAAATCAAACAGTGCCACGCCCACGCGCCCACACAGTGTGTGCAGCATGGTTGCCGTGTAAAAAGTGTGCTTTGTGGCACTGGAAACGAGGTCGCTGCTGCCGGCGCGGAGCGCGCAGTGCGGAAGGTGGAAGCGGAGTTTACCTTGCCGCTGGCTCCCAGAGATTTGCGTTCGGCTTTTTGACACAAATTGAAATCGAGTTACAAAAACGCTTAATTCAATAAAGGCAACGACAACAACCGCAACAACAACCACAGCAGCAGCAACAGCAACAACAATAACAGAACCGACAGCAGAAAAAGTTTATAATAACAGTGGACACAAATTAATTTTGCAAGCCGTCGTTGGCGACACAAATTGCCGTGTCATGTCCAGAGCTCAGTTTTTTTTCTCTCTCTTTTATCTTTTTGTTTTTTTTTTGTTTTTTTTTGTTTTTGTGTTTATTATTATTATTTTACTTGCTCTCCTCGCGACAGAGAGCATAATAAGTTTGTAATGAGCTTCGCCACGAAGTGCATAAGTAAACAACTGTGAATCTGTTCCGAGCGATTGCAGCTTTGTAAAGATTCCGAGTTCCGAGAAACGGAACTTTAACAAACCATATAATATCGTATATTGAATATATATATATATATGTATATGTATATGTTGTGCAAATATTGAGGCAGATAATGTGTGAGGCTATAAAGCTTTAAATGCCCAACTTTAAATAAACAAACAGATAACGATTTAAGAAATATTGCATAAATTATTACAAAATATACTTCAATAAAAATATTAATAATCAAAATATTTTAAATGAAAACAAAATCAAAAATGATTATAATACAAATGATAAAAATGTTATTTAAATTTATTATATATTTTTTTTTTATTATTAAAATTTATTAAAATATGCTAACACAATTCGTGTTAAATTTAAATTCGCTTTTTTTTTGCAGAGCATTCATAATTCTGCGAGGTTGCGGCTGCCACTTGTCGCTTATTTTTTTGTGCCACGCACCTGTGGCAAGCAGCAGTGGACGTTGATCGGTGTTTGGTGATCGCTGTGGTAATTACAACCGACTCTCAGCTGCAGCAGCACTTTTTTTTATTGTTGTCTTTGCTTGGGGTTTTTTGTTGCACTTGTTGTTGTATTTTGGGGGAAGCGGCAGAAGTAATTTCCACTAATTACGAGGCAATGAGTTGAGTAAAAGCTTGCAACAACAGCAACAGCAGCAGCGCATATGTTGACTGCAACTGCAATTGTTGCATGCATCTGCATGGGGTGCCTATGGCTTTGCAGTTGCAACTTGGCTACCGATTGCTGCCGGCTGGGATCTTTAAGGCGCATGATTTGCGCTTTTGCGCCAGCCGAGTCAAAGTGTTAAGTGTTAGCCGCCGCGTTTTCCTGCAGCGCCCGTCTCCCTTTCCCCACCCCTCCCCCTCGCAACCACATTCGCGTCCACATCCACATTCGCATCCTTGTTGCTGTCGTTGGCAATGGTAAATTAAATTTTAAACATTCAACGGACGTTGGCAAAATCATAAACACAAATCAAATAAATTTTCATAATTGCATTTGGCTGCCGTTCCGTTTTCTGCTGACGTCTGCCAACATGGGCGGCCAAGTAAGTGGGCGTGGCCCAGTCTAGACGGAGAGTTGTCACTGTCGCTGACGCAGATGCTGATGATAAGCCCGTCCCGTACCGTCCCGTCCCGTCCCGTCCCGGCCCCAGCCTGTTGATAATGATGAGATTGCCGTTTGCGTGCCTAAGCGAAAGGACGGAAGGACGGAGAGGAAATGGAAGGGCAGGTCTGCGTTAGGTGTTAAAAAGGTCTGTAAAATTTATTAAGTACATTTCGCCAAGGTTTTTTAAGTAACACTTTTGCTTTTTTCGCGCTCTTTTCCCCACTCGTCACTGGCCATCATTTTTATAAATGCGAGTCAAAGTTTAAGTAATCAATTCTTTAAATTTCCTGTGTGTTTTAGCTCGGTTATTTTGTTACCTCGCTAAGCAGAACTAGTAAGCCTAAAGAATTTGGTTGGAATTAAAACGAAATACTATTTCTTTCATTTGGATTCCTTTCACAGGTTCCTCTCGCTTTCTCTCTGCTCGTATGATTAACGCTGGCCATATGCCTTCGCCATATGCTCTGCCCTTCCGGCTGACACACACACACACACACACACACACACATACGTACACGCACTCCATTACCTTGGCATGGTTACACCCATGTGCAGACACATCAACATACATACATACATACACATATCTATGCAGCTTGCAGCTCTTGTGTTGGTCCAAAAAATTGTTTGCCATTTTGCATTTGTTGCCCTGTTGCTGTTTTTGCCTCTTTCGTTTTATTTTGCCTTCTTTTACTTTTTTATATTTTGTTATTTTTGGTTGTTTTTTTTTGTCAATTTCACGCTCTATTTGTGAGGTTTGCCATTTGCCTTTGCTTTTTGTTTGATTTGGTTTTTGTTTCCGCTCTTTTTTTTCCTCCTCTTATTTTTGTTTGGTTTTGTTTTCTCGCTCGTTTTTGTTTTCAGTCCAATCTTTGATATTTTTGTACTTTTGACCAATTTGCGGCACACAATGCAAACAAACAAGCACTAAAAACACACACACACACACACGCATGTGTATACACACGCATGTATGTGTGTGTGTCTGTGTGTGTGTGTGTGTGTGAGCCACATGATTGGCAGCTTTTCAATATGGCGCTAATTGAGTTTTTAATTGTTTGACTTTACACTTTTTGGCCCTTTTGTCTCAATGTGTCATTCGATTTGCTAGCGCCACACTTCGATTTGTGTGTGTTTCAGGTTGTTATTGTTGTTGTTGTTGCTATTATTGTTACCATTATTATTATTTTGATTCTGATTATAGTTGTTGTATCTTTATGTTATAGTTGTTTCACGACCGAACGCTCACTCATCGGTATTTATATTTTGATCTCATTGCAATACAGGAACCGCAATTTCAAGTGGGCTCCCCCGCCGCACTCGCACCCCTCCCCTCGCCCAAGTGCAACCCCTCGCTGCTGTCGCTCGGCAAAAACTTGTTTTAATAGCCCTGGCATCGGGCATCATAATAGCTGCCTCCAGTATCCAGACAAAGCCCGGTCCCGGTCCCGGTCCCGGGCTCCAGCTTCGCACAGAACGTCACTCAAGTCGAAATAATTTTAATTTAGTTGCTGGCAAACTATAAACAGGCTCTCGACGGTCCCTGCTCTTCGTTTGGGGTCCTGGCCGGCGGCCTCGGGCTGCGTTGTCGTCAGCACTTTCCATTGATAAGCGACAGGCATTCGAGTTATAACCAAAGCAGGCTGAAGGGTGACGATGAGGATGAAAATGAAAATGAGAATGAAGATGAAGATGACGATGAGGATGAGGATGAGATGCCTCGTCATGTGGCGATTAACTCCAAGCAAAGCGAAACAATAACAACAAAAATCTGATTTGTGAAGCGTCGAGGATTTTTGTTTCTCCTTAATTGTATTTTATTTTATTTTTTGAAGAGCCCAAAACACTCTGCATAATATTTTGATATGCCTCTATAGGGCAACTTACTAAAGAATGGGGACTTGCACAGATTTTTCAAACATGTATTTTTGTCAAATTAATTGTGTAAAATCAAAATTAAATAAATATATATTATATGAATTATCTGTACTCCAAAAACAAAGTGTTCAAAGTTTATGAAAAAAATTATAAGTGATGAAACATAAACTGAAAAAATAAAAATTGTAATAATATTTAAATTATTTGTAAGCTTTAAGCGAGCTTTAATCAATTGATTAATAATAAAAGTAATAAAACATAACTGAAATTTTAAGCTGTAATCTTTTCGGTCAACAATTTGAGCCAGCCTCTGATCATGGACAGTTTGTAACCCTTTTACTGCATTATGGCACGCCTGTTGCAGCGATTCAAAGGGCCGTGGAGTCCTGGAACCGGTTTCGAGCGCCCTGCGCATTATGTAAATATGTTTGTTGGGGTGCCCGAAGTTCGCTTCGATGTGCCCGATGCAATATCTTAATGGTCAAAGACGTTGCCCGGCCAAGGACATGGCGGCTGCCAGGATGGACGCTCATATTTCGGTGTAATTTATGCGACGGCCCGTTATTAAAAATATTTTGTAGCTGCTGATGGAAAGCTGGTCAGGGTCACGCCAGCTCCAGCGAAGCCTTTACCTGCCACACGGGCGCAAGCACCGACACAAATACAGATACAGATACACAGATTCACATACAGATACGGATAGGGGCAGAGGCCGAGGCAGCAAAACCGCAACCTCAACGTCACATTGATGCAACGACCCTCGATGCACCCTTGTCGCTTGCTGCCTCCACACGCAGTCTTGTGCTTTTATTTTTATCCAGCTTTTTGTAGACCGCTTCATCGTCGTCTTTTTCTTGGTTGTTGTTTAATTTTTCAGTTGGTTTCAGTTGGCGTTTTTTTTTTGTCGTGCTCGCCCTATCCTGAGCTGCCCGGCTGCTCCTTGTTGTTGTTATTGAAGAGGTTTTAAATTTCCAGCCTGATACTTTAATCCAACCAGGCAAAAGGCGTCTTTGCAGCGTTCGCTGTGCACCGATTTTGCTTACTTTTATCGGGGCTGCCATATCGGTTTCTTCTTCTTCTTCTTCTTCTTCTTCTTCTTAGTGCGCTGCTGCTTCTTGGTATTGTTGTTGTGCATCGTGTGCAGTTTTTAAGATAGATTTATTTTGTTTACGTTTTTTTTCTTCGTTTTATTATTTTTGTTGTTGTATATTTTGCTTTGCGCTTTGCGCCCGGCTTCGCATAGAATGCACCCTTAATATGTATTTTTAATATTGCTAACAATAATGAAAAATAACCGCCTGCCTTTGCAATCTTTTGAATGGACCGTTATTCTGTGTCATCCGAGAGCTCAATTCAAACAAATTGCGATATCATTTACTTGCTCTCTCCCCACGTTTCTCTCTCCCCCTCTCTATTCGCGCTCTTATTGAAATTTTAATACTGAAATTTATGGACTTCTTGACCAAGTTTTTTGTTTTTTTTTTGACTGCTGACTTGTCACAAACATCCTTTATTGACATTTGTTTATTAGCAACTTATTGGAAAATTATTGCAAATATTATAAAATGCATGATATATTCATGGAAATGCACCAATTCAAATTTGTATAAATAATAATAATAATATTGTTATTTTGGTTTCAGTTGGCTTTATTGCAGTCTCTTATCTCTCGCTCTTTTGCCTGCCTGCCTGCCTGTTGCTGTCTCTATCTGTTTGCCATGCAAATGTAATTTAATTTTTTGCATATTTACTTTTATTCGAGTTAAATAAAAATTGTATCAAAGTTGTAGCTCTTTTACATACACACACACACACACACACACACACACACACGCTACTGCTGCTGCAGATTTGCATGCTATAGTCCATTTCTCTGCATATCACGTATACGCCGAGTAAGCGCTCAGCGCTTCAGTTTATGCAATTTTTAAGCATAAATATTTTAAATGGCTTTTACAAGTAAATTTTTGACGCTTTTGAAGCACTGCTCTACATAGTGTCGTGCATATCGGCACGCAAACGCAACTGGCCAACGCACAGTGGTGCAAATATGCTAAAAGCTATTCTGATAACAAAATCATATCACATAATGCAGTTCATTTATCGGGTTTACCTTTATACTGTATACTGTATTTATTTATACTGTTCATATCATGTGTGATTTGATTACTTTTAAATGCCATTCAATTTGATGGGAGAAAAACTCAGCTTGAGCCGCGACCCATCGACAAAATTATGGATAATGCGTATTTATGATGGCGTGGAAAAGTTCGGAATGGCCAAAATGTGCGCCAGGTGTGCCACAGGAGTAATTATGTCAATATATATTGGACCTGCGTATAAATATATATATATATATGTGTGTGCATAATATGTGTATGCAAATGAGCAATGACAACTTAAAGGCGACGGCTGCACAAACAATAACAACATAGAGGGCAAGTGCGGTCGCTGCGAGTGCGAGTGCGAGGGGCGGGTATAAAAATAACAACAACATTACCATTAAGATTAAATGCAGCGTAGTTGCCATTAACAATGATTACCTGAAAGCCGATTCCCAATAATTAAATGTGCAACAGCGCGCAATTTTTAATTGCAGGCCACAAAAAGTGCGTCAGTCACTTCGCTGATCACCCAAACCCCCCTCACACACACACACACACACACGTACACCCACCCGTTTCGAATTTGCACTGTCTCTGTTCGGATCCGGGTCCGTGTTCATGTCGATGTCCATGTCCGGGTCCATGTCCGCGGCCGTGTCCGGCAAACGCGCGAGCGAGGCCTCAAACCGTGCGCATATCAAAAATGTTGATTCGGATTTTAATTTATTCATATTTATGCAAAAGAAGCAACAATTTTGCTAGCATACTTTTTGGTGCAGCTGCTCAGCTTCTTCTCGCTGTTTTTATTGCACTGCATATGTGTGTGTGTGTGTGTGTGTTTGTATGCTGATAATTTTCAACTTTAATATCCATTGGATACTCACGGAAAGCATCTCTGAATCGATGGTATGAAATAGGGTAAGTTAAATAATGAAATACTCCTTTAGATCTGATCAAGAATATTTTATTTTAAATTTAAGCAATATGTTTACATTATTTGCAATTTACATAAAATCTAAAGTCTGGTCTAAATGTGAAGCCACTACCAGATGACAATAGATAAAATAGATAATAAGGTATGTGATAGTAGCATAAAATATGATAATGTGAATAGGAGACCAAAGCTATTGTGTTTTTAATTGATTCGATATTTATTCTAAAAGTCCTTTCTTGCTGCTGCTGCTGCTGCGCAAGTGAATGATTGCGTCTGGTCTGTTGCCGCACTTTCTAGAAGCCATGCAACACAGCAGCAACAGCTACAACAATGGCAACAAGAACAACAATGGGCTCTGCTTCCGGCTGGCAGATTGCCGGTGTTGGTTTTCTTTGAAGGCTGCTGCTGCTGCTGTTGTTCAGCCTGAACCCAATTATGAATTATTTGTAATCTTATCTTTAAGTATGTGGCATAAAAATTATAATTCTGCGGCAAGAAACCCCACACAGCACAGCAGCAGCAACAACTTTGTTGTTGTTGGCCTTTACAATAAAAAGTTCTACAATTTCAGCATTAAAATTTATTAAAAATAAATAAAGCAGCACATAAACGCCCGCAGGCACAACGCACCCCCCTCTGCCCCCATTCCTCCGCCAGCCAGTGTTTGTGGTGCAAAGGCATTTCAACCACATACAGCACAGACAAGGAAGGGCTCGCTCGGTCTGTGGTTGTGGATGTGGCTCAGGTTGTTCTTGAGGCAATCTGAAGTTGCTGCGTTGCAGGCTGCATCTTGAGGCTGGCATAAAACACGGCTAACCGCAGCTTCGACCCGCTCGCTGGCGCTGCCAGCCATGTGAATGGCACCAAAGTGGACGCTTCAGCATGCACGGACGCCACTTGGCGGTGGTGCTGAAGCCGGGAGTCGAGAGCTGGGAAGCTGGGAGTCGGTAGTCCACGACTAGACGCTGATAAACAGGAAGTCATCGTCGCTGCCAACACTTCAAGCTCTGTGTCGAGTGGGTGGCTGCTGGGTGGTGCGTGCTGGGCGCTGGGTGCTGGGTGGTGGGTGGTGGCCATATGTGCGCCTCATTGCGACTCATCTCGATTTGAGTCAACGCAACTCGACTCCGGCTTTTATTCATAAAATAAATGAAGCATTTAGCCGGTCGTTGCCGGAGTCAGCAGACGGAGCACAAGCAGCTGGAGGGCAATTTTGGAATGGGATTCCAGCCGGGGTGACCTGCTCCGACTGACTGACTGACTGGCTGACTGACTGACTGGCTGATTGACTGACTGATTGAATGCCACTCGCACTTCCGCTGCACTGCTATTAATTTGACTTTATGTCGGTTTTCACTGTGGGTTCTCACTTTGCCGCTGTCAATGCAGGCTCGTCGGAATGTGAAATGCGTTGATTCCCTTCGTTCGTTTTTTTTTTTTTTGTGGCTCCATTTGACTTTCTAGTTAGGTTGAGGGCAGAACACCAGAGTTGTAACTGGTTCGCAAATTAGATTTTAGCTGCTACGCAAAAGTTGTTGGCAACTGAATCCGCACAAGGTAATTATAAATAGCTGTCTGGGACCGCAGTCACTTGACTAGCTCCGCTGCCTGCCTACACACATGTTGTGCCCCCGAGTGTGTGTGTGTGTGTGTGTGTGTGTGTGCCTGTGGGTGTGTGACAATATAAGTGTATGTGTTGTGGTCGAAAACGGACTGAAAATTATTTTACATGCTGCTCAAGTGGCCAGGCGCTTGTTTTTAATTAGTTTGCGCCGCAGTAACCAGGACCTGCTCCGGCAACCTGGACAACAGCACAGGTGAATGTGTGTGTGTGTGTGTGTTCGTGTCTGTGTGTGCGCTTGCATGTGTGTCTAATTTAACCATTTTAATTGAAAACCGCAAGTGGGCGACCAAATATTTTCGCATTTTGTAATATGTTTAGCATAATTTAGTGCAAAAATGTTAACGGAGCTCAACTCAAAAGTTTAACAGCGGAGGGGAAATCAATTGACCGTATGGCGCTGCACCACGGGTATCAAATAATAGATTCGACAATAGAATATTCAAACAAATTTGTTAAAACTGAATTTAATACAGCAAAAATCTACACTTATGTCAGTAATTTATTTATCAAATAAAAAGCGTTCTACATGTGGCAAAAATCTAGTGGCGAAAGCAAATTCACCGAATTTATAATTTAAAAATGTTTTTCTTTTAGTTGCAATAATACCTTTCGATCGGTATATAACTCGATCTGATCGGGTAATTTAAAAAAATATATGAAATTAATTAAGTTAATTAGAATTAAATTATTTGATAAAAATGTATTAGTGTCCGTTGTAAGAATATATATAAAATATATAAATATATATAGTTCAGCTATATACCCTATGCATATCGTTTGACATTTGTGTGTAATGCATTGCAGCAATACACACAATAAAGCTCACTATACACACTGACACACACACGACACACACACACACACACAAGTCGGGGTAACGGCGGCAAATGTTCAAATTTGCCGTAATTAGCGGACAACGGTTGATGGTCATTTGGCTGGAGCTGGAATGGTTAATGTCACGCCTCCAGTTTCCGCACCTTACAAATGTGTTCGTTTTGGTTTCGTTTTTGGACAACCGTTACCAGCGGACCCAACACTGAGAGTCATCATGATGGGTCAGCCAGAGAATGAATTGTGGCTAAAGCTGCGACCTGGCACCAGAGAAACAGGCAGAGGCAGAAGCAGAGACAGAGAAAGAGACAGAGACTGAGGCCGAGTTGTTGAACAACGCTTTTCACTTCCTTTCGCCACTTAATTTTAGTTTTATTATCATTCGTTTTTGTTGCCAATGAAATTAACCCGAAAAAAATGAAAGAAAACAAAAAATGAAAACAAGCGCGCAAAATTGCAACGCGCCTCAAAACGTGGCAAGCGGCAAAGGCCGAGCGGGAAGCGGGTGTTGAGCCGTCAGCCTATATAACTGGGACAGCACTCGACACCTCATGCCGTGTTAATAAACCATCAATAACGAAGCTGCTCGGCAGTAGCCAGTGGGACAGACGGACAGACGGACAGACGAACGGACGAACGCACAGTCGGACTTTGGGTGTCCGAATCGGAGTCGGACGCGGATTTGACCAAAGCCAAATGAAGCGTGGCAAATGCGCCGATTTATTTTCTATACATATCAAAATCGGCGGCTGTGCAACAAGCGGCATGAACAGCGCTTCGTCGCAGCAGCGGAAGACAAACAATTTCTCGGAATTGATTTCTTGCGGTTTTTGCGGCATGTAGCCCTAAAAATGCCAAGCTGACGCACACAGTGCTCCACAGCGGGCGGAGGGCAGGGCTTCTTCTCTCTCCCTCTCTCACCTTTCGTCTCGCTCTTTCCAAGAATTTGAAGACAGCTGACAGCTAGAGCTGGAGCTCGAGTTGGATCATTGGCAAAAGTGGCACTGGAAGTGGCTTATTGCATGTGGTTAGAATCGACGTTATCGATATCTGTTATTCGATAGCTAAAATGCTACCACATACTATTAATAGATGCATAGGGAGATACTCCCTCTCGCTCTGTCTCTCTCCTTAGATAAAGGACACGGACAACCTTAGACGGGGTCGAAGCGATGGGAATATACCACATGCCGATGGCCTTAAAATGTAACTGAGATTTTTGATTGGCAAATGTATCGATTTCTGTTGATTATGTATTATTGGCGATGGTCCCATTAATCCAGATGTTACGATTATTAAAATAAAAATATACATTTATGAATGGCAATTAGTCTCAAAATGTAAAAATTCTATATATAACAACATTGGCTGAAATGAAATGAAATGTTATTAAAAATCTATAAAGGTAAGCTCAAGATGTCCAAAAAATATTTAATTATTAATAAATATTAATTAATGGATTATTTATAAAATTAAGAAAACTAAAAAAAAAAGATTATTTTTCCTAATATTTAATTATAATTAATTCGTGACAATTATAAAATGGGTTTTTAGCATTAAAAATATATTTGACTGCAAATTTCTTAAATTTTTCTGTTTTATTTTATAAAATGCTTTTATTATTAACCAAATAATTGCTATTTAAATGTACTAAACAGCCTTTAAATATCGACTAGCAATTTATTGAAGAGTAGCTAAGTTGGGGCAATCAAGTTGGCCAACAGCGGCAACTGGCGCTAGTGGCAGCCGCTGCCACATGGCGGCAAAACCGTCAATCAATCAGAGCCCGCTCGCTTGGCAACACGGCAACAGATTCGCTGACAGACTCAAATTCCCATACAGCTGATTTTTCTCACAATAATTTGTAGTACCCGCTAGATTTTGTTTTTGCCAGAGACACCTGTGCACGGCCCAGTTAGGCGCAGACAAGCGGCCAAATATGAGACTGCAGCAGCTAGAGCAGCAGCTCCATTGCTGGCCATAAATCTGTAGGCAACTTTCCAGTTGAGTGCTTAACAATTTTCAACACGCGCACAGGCCACAAAGAGGCAGCCACACCTGAGCTAAAGCTGAGACGGTGCCTGGCGAGGGACGGACTGCGGTGCCATGGGAACGCCAATGTCGAACGTTACGTTAAACGGCCTACGCTCAGGAGCCGGACCGACTCCACGACTCCATGACTCCTCGATAATGTGTAATAGTTCTATTAGTCGCATGTTGGCGCGTCTCTAGTTACAGCTAATCTCTGGCTACCAACTTTGGCGCGCTGTCATGAGAACCAAGAACCGGCCGGATCGCAAAAACTTTGGCCTGAATAGTTAAACAGTTGACTAGTTGAACAGTTGAACAGTTGGCAGTTGGAGGCTGCTGGCTGCTGGCGCCTCGGCTGGCGTCAGTTGCTGCCCAATTTGGTGCGCACGCCGAACCGGTTCGCGCCGTTGCCGTTGCCGTTGCCGTTTCGAGCTCATAAAGTTTATGGCACAAAGGCTGGCGTCCAATTAAGACGGAAATATTTTCGACTGCTTTTCATTAATTCATCCAAACGTCCATCCAGCCATCCATATAAAAGACCCACTATCGTATCTGTGCACCTTGATAGCCAAGATAGCCGCCAGATGCTGTTTAATAACTTTATGCTCAAAGGCGGACGACATTTATGAGTGTTGCCGCCCTTTTCAAATCCGTTAAAACCTCAACGCAGCTTAGTTCAAGCTTGAAGCTTGAAATTGTTGTTAACCTCTGTAGTTAAAACTGGAGCTGGCACCGCATCCGTCTTTCATATTTTTACGGCACCTGCTCGACTCGAATCTTTTATCATTCGCGTTGTGGCATAGATTACAGTCACATAAATGGGCAGGGCAATACTTTCTGAATAGAGTTGTCGCTCCATTCAACGGCCACTTTATGGCATCCAGCACAAAGCGAATGCATAAAACTGTCACATTTCCTACAAATCAAATGCATTTGACATATAATACACAAAAACCCAGCACCTGCTCCATTTTGCGTGCTTGGTTCTCGATATTCAGATTATGCACTTCATTTGAACTGCGATCAAATGGTGATCATTATTTAAGAGGGTTCTTTTTTGTAATTCTATAATATTTTTTAAGCTATAAATATAAAAATTAAAAAAATAAATTAAATGATATTTTGATAAATCGAAAAATACTATAACTTGATCAATTGATTAAAAATGTAAATAGCGTCCAAATAACAGATAAAAAAGCTATCAAAACTCTTATTTTGAACCAAGCCCATGTAGATGCGAATTACAGTCTGCTGATCATGTTCAATTGATTTCTGTTTCTACACATATGAGTTAGACTGAGTAAATAGCCAACATATTCATGCATAATTTGATTAGTCTGCCAGTGGATGTTGCCTAATATAAAGCACTCAAATCCCAATCCGGAAGCCCATTTCAGCTTCGTCTTTGGCTGTGGACAGGAAAGCCCATTTGGTAATTATTTGTTAAATGGGTTGTTTCTACTATTGTTGTATTGTGTGGCACAATGGTAGATGAGGTTGCCTTTTAATTTGCCAGGCTATTCATTTAAACTGTGGAACAACAACAACAACAACAGCAACAAGAACTACAATATTAATAAGGCAAATTGCCAGCTTTCTGTCCCTCGTTTCAATTGAAGCACCCACACAATTGCCGATTCTCTGCTCCCTTTTTCTCTCACTCTCGCTCTTGCTCTCGCTCTCGCTCTGGCTCTCTTTGACCCATTGCTTCCCCTTTCGTGATTAATTCATTCATTTGCCCGTTGCCTTTCATTGATCTGTGTGCCGTCTCTTTGTCTTTTGCCTTTTGTTGTTTGGCTTGCCTTGTTTTCATAGTGCCACGCCTCCGGCGCCCTTTGGCTCACGATTTCCATATTCAATGCATGCCACACACAAATGTTTAGATTTTAAGCCGCTTCCCGATCCTGTCCAGATCGCCAATATGCAACAGCTGTAAGCCGACTGGCGCCGACTCTGCCCACGCCTCCCACTCCTCCAGTTGGCATCGTCTCTAATTATTCAATGTAATTATGTTGATTGCGTTGTAATTGTGCCAGAAATTTATGCCCAATTGCCCAAGCCCGTTGCTTCGTTGGTTTCATTGGCTTCGTTGGCTTTGCCCGGTTCCATTGGCTCCGCACTTGCCCCGTGCCCCACGCCCCGTGCCCCGAGCCCCATGCCCCGTGCTACGCGCTCATTTGCGCTTTCCTTTGGCTTTTGCCACTGTCTGTCTGCATATCTACATATTTGTAAATGCCACCGCCAATGGGGCATATCAGCTCTGCACTGAAACTTGACTGAACCATTTTGAAGTCTTGAACTGAACTCAACTTTTTAAAATTGATTTTTACATATCCTGTAAGATGTTTCTATTCTTTCTTTTTATAAATAACATATTTTGTATAAATTTAATGATTTTTATAGGGTATTCATGCAGTGGGATTTTTGTTTAAAGCGGTTTTATATTTTTTTTGTTTCTGGGTTGCGAGCTTTGTGATGAATTTTGTCAGCTGCTTTGAAGTATTTGTGCTCTCTCATCAAATTCATCTCGCTCATCATCAAATCATGGCCATCAAAGGCGGAAGCGTTTAATGAACATTAGACAGAAGACAGCCGACAGCGAACAACAACAATGGACAACAGGCGAATTGTTGTTGAGCAAAATAAACAAATAAATAACATTTTAAAGGGGGGACTGCTGTGTTGAAAAATAGAAAAAAAAATAGAATCGGCGCTTAGCCAACAATTTATTAACCAACAGTTTTGGCCAACAACGACAACTATGGCAAATACAGTAGCCGCCCTCTTAGAAGCGTTGAGTTGACGTTTAAAGCCGACAGGCGACATGCACAAAATCCGCTCAAGCCCCCCAGAAACGTAACCCGCTAACCCCAGACATCCCCCCACGCCGTTTTTATCGACAGACCCCTCTTTTTCTCTTACTACGCCACCGCATCAATTTAAATCGCTGGCCTAAGCTTAAGCGCAGATTAGGTAATGTATGTGTGTGTGCGAGTGTGTGTGTGCGTGTGTGAATATAGTAAATAAAACTGTGCACAATGCACAGCAATTGAATATGGAATATGAAATATGTTTGCCATGCCGAGAGTTGAAAATATTGAAGTTTAATGCCAACAACTGCGAATGGCAACAGAGATAAGAGCTGCAAAAGCCACTGCTTATAACTATGAAGTGCTTTTAAGTCAAAGAGCCCGGCTTAGTCACAGCGAAATGGGATACCCTATAAATGACTGCAGCTTAAAAATGTAATATTTTGTTTGAAATTGTTGGTTCTTTTTAACTGGAAAGAATTCAATTTATTTCAATCAATTGAATATTAGATCTTGTTAAGCTGCTTCCTACACTGATACAAAATAAAATAAACAATAATAACAAACATATATTTTACTTCCAAAACTTCTTTAAAAACAAGTTAGCCCGACTAGGAGATACACTGCACCCAGTATTGCACACATACCCACAAACACACGCATTTGAAGTGGGAAACAAATTAAATTACTAACAATAATCAACAACAAAAAATGAAAAAAAAAAAACTCAAGGTTGAAAGTTATCGATCGTTTGAAACAAACTTAATCTGCGCGTGCAGTTTGTCTATATCTTTCTGTGGTATCTTCTCGTCGGGAGTGCCCTCTCGCACTTAATTGTTGTATTTAGTTATAAATGATGCCCGCGTAGATCTTCTCAAATATAACCGATTCACACAATTTGCAACTATTCATTTTCCATAGCTTTGAGTCCAGATTTTAAGTATATAAGCATTCTATTGTCTTTGGTAGAGTTGCTGGCCCACAAAACTAAAGACTTTCAAGCCCATAAATTTGGAACACAAAAGGCCCGAGCAATCAAAACAAAACGCACGGCCGAAAGCGGCCACAAAAATTTTGGCGCTTGGCGCTGCGGGAAGCTCATTTGAATATTGATATGATTTCAATATTATATTTTTTTTGGGGGCCCCCAACTCGCAGCTCGTCGCATAATTAAGGCGAAAAATTAGCGCGCGTGTTAAACGCGTGCGCAGAACAAGTTCAAGTTGCGACACATCGCATTTATATGTATGTCTGCCAAAAGTATCTAGTGTTTAGTATCTAGTATTTAGTATCTGGTAACCGGCGGCTGCAACGAGCGCCAACAAAATCGCCACTTATCATGTTAAAGTGTCTTCGGCTTGACAATATCACATTAATTGGCTGTCAATTCACGATTGATTAAACTCCATCGTCTAAAAAAACAAGTCAAAGCACACAAATCGGAAGTGATCGACTAGCAGATGCCCAGTACTCAGCTGAGACGAAACACTTTATAAATTTTGTCCGCATTCGAAGAACTTACTGAATATTGCTGGGCAACTTGTTTGTTTCTTCAGATATCCTAATTAATCCTATTAAAATTGGACCACTATAGCATATAACTCACATTGGAACGATAAGATGAAAATTTGGTTTTTGAATGAAAATCCTTTTTTTTTAACAAATTACATTCTACTTTTCCCTCTAAGGTATACTTGCAGTTCAAATATTTAGCCTTTTTTTCTCAAGTTTTTAGTTCCTCAATCTTTGTTGTCAGTTTTTAGATTTTAGTTGACAGCGATTTATGTGGGGCACTCAGATTACAAACGCCGAAGCAAATATGTAAATCAGATCTATTTAAATGCTTGCGATACATTTGAGATATGAGTTTAGTATATAACACTCCATTTCCAGTTCGAGTCGATGTGCTTGTGAAATTCTCATTAAAAGATAAGGGGACTACAAGCTTGATAATATTCAAATCATAATTTATGGCCAGATCGTCTATTGAAAGTTAGAAACGAGCTCAAAGCAAATCAAGAGTAGCCAAAGAAGCGCATTAACAAATTCACAGTTTGGCCAAAATACATATCCATAGTCGCGCAAATGTGTGTGAATAGAATCGTTATGGCTATTTAACCATTTCGCACAGAATGACAGAATATTCAATGACGGAAATTCCAAAAAAAAAAAAAAACTCAGCTTAGTCAGTTTGTTGTCTTGCCTTGGCCTATAAAACATTTCGGATCTTTGGCTCATTTGGCGCTAGTTTTGGCTTTGTCTTTCAGTCTGGCCACATAATTTGTTCCTCTCGATGACGTTGTGGTCCACACCCAAATCGCCTTAAGCTTTTTCCCACGCCCAGCTGGCAAGCAAATCAAAAAGCACAAAAAGAAAAAATAAAAATAATAATAATAAAATATCAAAATTATAAAGACAGCACAACAAAAAAAGAAACTCCAAATCACAACGTACAGGAAGTTGTGATTAAATTTTGTTGTCCGTCCGCTGTGTGCTTTAATAATCGCATAGTCTACACACATACACATACTTATACATATACATACACATATATATACACAACTATCGCAACAATGTGTACTATGAGTATTTTGAGTACTTTGTGGTTAACACAGCGCATATACTCGCATATACATGCATAAATTTCCAACTATCAACAAAATTTGAAATTTTTAAATGATTGCAAAGTTGTTGACGTCGCCGACAACTGCTGCCAACTTTCCAAATTGCCCGGAATGCCATTACCATTTTCCACACGGTGTGGGCGAGGGGAGCGAGGGGCGACATTGCGCCGGCGACAATAAAAAAGATTGCGCACTCGCTTAATTAGAAAGCACAAACTTGCAGCGCATTCGAACGGAGACTAAGTAGGAGTCGAAGGAGACGTTGGAGACGATGGCAAAAACGGAAACGGAAGCAACAACAAGGTGTAAAAATGGCGGCAGCAGCGGTTGCTGCAGCTGCTGCTGTGACTTTTGCGGTGATGCGTAATGAGAATGTGGAATTTGGCGCCGGGGCTGAGCCACTGTGCACCCGATTAGAGTTTGCCTCATGCAAAACTTTTTTTTTTTTGGAGGGGGCAACATAATGGCAGCTGGCATCTGGCAGTTCATTCGCAAAAAATTCGCCGCAGTTCGTTACAGACAGATCTGCATATATGTACAGTTGTGTAAAATGCCACAAATGTTCAAAGTTAATTTGATATTACTTTTCTGATTAAGCACAGTTGAGTTTAAAGCCAAAAGCTAAAAAACGTTTAAGCTATTTTGGCTAATACGGTGGCTAGCTTAATTAAGCCATTAGAATAAAGTGCACGAAAAATGTGTTTTGAATTTAAAATATTTTGGTACCAAGAAAATGAATCACATTTGTTTTTTATTATTTATTTAATAATTTATTTTGAATTTTATAAACTGAACAACTAGCTCAATAAATGTTTTATACATATATTTTAATCTCTCCTTATATTTATTTAATGCGCGTAGTTTCTTGTGTCGTTTTTTATTTTGTTGAGTTGAACTAAAAAATTATTCAGTTGTCATATCGAATTTATTTCTCACCAAATTTAAATCTTTATCATCGCAAAAATTTCACATAATTTGTATCGTTTATTTTCATAGCGTGCATTTCGACAGCCTTCCGGTATTTTATTTGGTTTATTTATTCAAATCATTATTCATTCAGTTAGCCTAATAATGCTGAATACTAAAAATATTTAAGGTTTTGCCACTGTTTTTCATTTAATTGCAATAAATTTTCACATGCCTCTTTAAACTCACCTACTAGTTGGCCTTGTCAACTCTGCAGAATTCTTCTCTGCAATTATTTTATTGTTCTTTTTTATTTTCATATCCATTTCCATTTGAATTTTAGCTGCAGGGAAGCAGCACGAGATATGGTAAAAAGAAAATTAAAGTAATAAACGTTAAAGAGCATTTTAAGCATTTAAAAGAATGATTAATTAATTGACTTGAAATAATGAACGAGTCGCTGACTGAGTTTCTGCTGATGAGCTGTTGTTGTTGCTCCTATCAAATGGCTATTTAAATGCAGCAACAACAGTGCCAATAATGACTACATGACATAAGAAAATCAACAACAACAACAACAACAACAGCAGCGATTATATAAGCGACACTCAAACGCTTGCGGCCCTCACTTATGCCGTGCCAGAACGAAAAACCAGAATCAGAATCAGAGCCAAAACCAAAAGGCAAAACCCCTCAATCAAGCGTCCAGTTAGAACGTCAAGAAGTGAAGTCGTCAACCAGTTAAGCCGACATCAGCATCAGCATCAGCATCAGCACAGCCCGCGGCTTACTTCTGAAACCCATTGGTCCAATATTACCATAGAACGGCTACTAAATTAGAGACTCGCATTTAGCTCACATTTGTATGCGAGGGCTGCCGCATAAATAGTGATCCACAAGTAAAGGATGGAGCGCGAAAGTCAACATTGTATCTGCCTTTTGGTTATTGAACTGGACATAAATATATCACATATTTGTAAGCAATTTTTGTGATAAGATTAACTTTTTATACTCGTTCACGAAGTGAAAAGAGTATATTGGTTTTGTGCAATGTCCGTCTTGCTGTCCGTCCGTCCGTCTGTCCGTCTGTCCGTCTGTCCGTATGAACGCAATTATTTTCGCCGCTATTGAAGCTAGAGACTTGAAATTTTGGATATATACTCATGTACCCGCGTCAGATAAAGTGTTAAGGATTTGAGCTCCGCCCACTGGGGCGTGGCAAACCGATAACACCTAAAATCGCATATTGCTAAAGTCCACAATTTTAAAGCTAGAGTCACCAAACTTGGTATGTATATAGCTGGTGACCTCCCAAAGAGATTGCGACCTTGATATCCCGGCTACGCCCACTATAACGCCCCCCAGCGCCCCCGCTTTCAAAAATCGGATATGCATATATCTCCCACAGTTTTTGAGCTAGAGTCACCAAATTTTGCATATACATTGCAGGAATGCTCCCCCAAATATTAAAAAAGTTTTTTGGCCACACCTCTCCCGCCCCCATAATCGCGAAAACCGATAAACCTGAAAGGTCAAATCGATAAGTGTTGCATATTTGCACAATTTTAAAGCTAGAGTCACCAAACTTGGTATGTATATAGCTGGTGACCTCCCCCACAGATTGACCCTTTGATATCCCGGCCACGCCCACTAGAACGCCCACCAGCGCCCCCGCCCTGAAAAATCGGAAATGGCTATATCCCCAACAATTTTTAAGCTAGAGTCACCAAATTTGGGTGATATATTACCAGAATGCTCCTCCATACATCACAGGAAAAAATTTTTGGTCACGCCCTCTCCGCCCCCGTAATCGCAAAACACGTTATATATGGCAGTTCCAATCGATAACACGTGTATATCCCACAATTATAGAGCCACCAAATTTGGTGTGTAGATAGCTGGTGTCCTGCCCCACAAATTGCGCCCTTGATATCCCGCCCACGCCCACTAGAACGCCCAACGCCCCCTCCCTAAAAAATCGAAATGCCTATATCCTCTCAGAGTTTTTAAACTACAGTCACTTAATTCGATATATATTAGTGGGAAGCTCCCCCAGAAATTACAGAAAAATATTTGCGGGCAGTACCCCCCCCCTCCCCCTTCCGCCCCCACAACCCGCGAAAATCTATATCTCGTACAGTTTTAAAGCCAGAGGCACCAAATTTAATATGTAGATAGCTGCTGACCTCCCCCAAAGATTGCACACTTGACATCCCGGCCACGCCCACTATAACGCCCCAAACGCCCCCGCTCCGCCGGAAATGCCTATATCTCCCACAGTTTTTAAGCTAGAGTTACCACATTTGGTGGGTAGATAGCTGGTCACCTCCTTTAAAGAGCGGAAAAAAATGTTGCCGACGACCACCCCCACCCGCACTCCCCACTCCCACCCACCCACAGCAACACACAAACTGCAAAATACCGAAATTTTTAAAATAGCAATATTTACGAACGTGAACGAGTATAACGCAGTCGGTAACGCCCGACTGCAACGTTCTTACTTGTTAATATAAGTATTTACACACTCGGATTCTCATTCTATTATAATTAATAATTATTAGCGTTAAGTGTCCCAGCAACCCCATTTTGGGGTCGAGTGTACTTTACCGTTTTCGTATCTGTAGTTCTCGCATTTTCGCATCGGTGTTAATTGCAATATAATCGATAATTATCGATAAGAGTGTTAAGCCCGTAATTGGTTGACAGCCACGCTGTTCGGCACTCTTCTGCTCTATTGCGTTCTTCAAATGGTTGAATTTATTTGGCGCTTGGCTTAATGCGCCAATTGTTTGCAATATCGTCGAACAAATGACGGGCCATATTTTCCGGGTGGCGTCTCGTATTTGTTCTATGATTAAAAATAAATAAAGCATTACAGGGACTGGCGCACAAAACTATTAAAAGCTCGTTGGCGGTGACAGCGGGACACAAGGGAGGCTGCCGCCGTTTATGGGTCCGGTCGGCGCCCCACCTCCATCCGCCCCCTCGCACCTTACCTCCGCCAACGCTGCCCGGGGGTTCCCATAAACATTTTGCGGCGCAATGATGTATAGACGTGTGGCATGAGTTTGGTATGGGTATGGGAGGTATGGCGGGAGGGGGCTGATTTGTGAAGGGTGGGGCCGGCTGACTGTGGCACGGATGTGAGAGCTTTGGGCCGCACAGCAGGTGCTTAAATGGCGCATAGTTAACGGAGCACCGGAACAGAAACGAACAGCGAACAATTGGCAGGCAGCAGGGAGCAGCAGCGAGCAGCGGGAGGCAAGGATAATAAATTTTCGCTTGCTTTACCAAAAATACAAAGCAGCGCCCAGTGTGCGCACCGCCCTCCTCCTCTATGCCTCAAGCCCCCCCTCGTCAATCGCCAGCTTTCTCTTTCCTTCTCTTTGTCGTTATTGTCACAGGCAGTCGGAGTTTTGTACGGGCCTGGCTGACCCGTTGTGTAGACCACTCCGGCGTGAACCATCGGCTTGTTGTGCAAAAAATGCTTCTGGTCAAAATAATAAATTTGTTCAGGTTAATAGAGTTATTTTAATTTATGTGATTTCATGCGGTTATTCGTGTGGCTTTTCCAAATGCATTACCCATCGTGGGCAACGCTGCCACGCCCACCCGCTGGCTAACTATTGTGCAAACACACACACACAAACAATATGTGTGTGCTACCCTTGACCATAAATATGCAAAGCATTTGGTATAATGGCCATAATAACTTGAATAACTTGGCTCATTGATCATTCGTTGTTTGCCTAATGGATATTATGGTCAACATCTGGAATGCTGGTCGACGCTAGTTACAAATAAAACTTTATTAATTGTCTGCATGAATAACAATTTTCAAATTGCATTTCGATAAATTTGCACATTTGTTTTTCAAATATTTTGTAATGAATGCACTATTATTATTGCAAACTGGACCCAACAGACATACTATTTCCAATCCACAACTTGATCAAAACCGAAACGATTCTCTTATGTTTGATATAATGTTGATCACGTTTTATTACCCAAAGAGCTTGTGAGCATTCTTTACAATTAATCTTACGAACAAACCCATAATATTATCCTTTGTTTCGCTCATAATGTACCAGTTTTTTACGTGATAAAATAATTCAATTCGCTTTTTCTTTTTTCTTTTTTTTTTGGCATTTGACCTGGTCTGGCAAGCTGTTGAAGTCAATTGATTTAAAACACATTTCAAATGCACAGCCAATGCTATTTTAATGTCTTGAATCGACCGACCGACTTATCGCTATTCGGATTGCCAACCGACCCAGGAAAACTCCCACACAGCTGCTCATTGCACAGATCTCCCACCGCTCACCACAGCCCACACCCACCCGTCCCTCCGCTCACCGTCTTTGGGCTGTGCACAGTCCATTGCCTGTCTATTGCTTGCATGCCGCAGACAATTTTCTTTTGAGTTAAATAATTAATTATATAATTGCAAAGTGTTCGAGAAGCCCAAACGTAAAATTCTCACGCATTTCGTTTTTCTCGGGTTTTCTTAAATATTTATTATAATTATAGGCCAGCTGGATGCGGTCGGAGCTGCGACTATTCATAGTCAAGTATATTTTAATATAAATATATATTACATATATATACATATATATAAAGTTATTGGATATATTGGGGATCCTTCAGCAATCGATAAACATGCGTGCGCGTTATTTTTGGCTCGGACCGTGTCGAGCAAATCTAACAAATTGAGTGAGGCAGCAAAGTTGACATACCTAACTAGATGTTGCTAACATGACGACGGGCACGCCCAGCTCCCGAAAGAGAGTGCCTGCGGTGAGGGGACGGTGGGAGTGAGCGGTGACTAGCTTATGCCCACACGCACAGGTGCTGCTGGCAAAAGTCGCAACTTTAACGCCCACATTTATCATAAAAATCAGTGGGAGCTTCACTACAGCAGCTTGCCTCACGCAACGATGCCCTGTAATAAGCTTTAAAATAAAAAAAATATATTAATATACCTTTTTTTTCAGCAAATAAAATTCGTTATTTGGCAAGTGCATTGTTTGGACTGTGCATATACCCCATTTGGGCTGCTTTGGCTGCAGGGTATCTAACGAGTCAAATTGGCGCGGCAGCAGCTGTTGCAGACTCGGCTCAGGTTGCTGGGCAGGATTGTAAATGTGGCTATAGTCTGGATGCCATGGCGCTTAGCACTTGCTGTCAGCTTGTCGTTAGTTGCTCCACCCGTCTGTCTCGCTGTCTGTCTGCGCGCTGCCTCCGTCCGTCCGTTCGTCCGCTCGCCCACCCACTTGCCTGCTCGCTTCGGGTGACGTTTGACGTTAACAAAAAAGCTGCGCTTCATTTCGATTTCAATTATGCGCAATCATTTTTCAAGTTCAGAGCGCCGCTTTTCGCCCTTGTTGCGTACCGTGCCGAGCCATTCCGTTCCCTGTTATTGTTGTTGTTTTTGTTCCATTCCGCTGTCGTCGGCTGGCTGCTGGCTGCTGGCGTTGCCAGCACGCGACAAAAATTAATAATTGAGCAGCCGAGCGATGCCATTTGCTAAATTGAAACCGGCAACGGCAAAGTGGCAAATCAATTTCGTTTCACTTTGATTGTATGCAAATCTTCGCTGGGGGAGTTGTGAGTGCAGGTTGGGAACGCGCCAAGCGCGGAGAATGCGTCGGGAGCGGGACGCGAGCGCACAGCAGCAATGCTGTCGCATGTTGCATGCAAATTAAGTGCAACACTTGTTGCTGCCGCCACCACCAACACCACCGCCATCATCATCGTCATCATCATTATCATCCACGTCATCGTCTTAATCATAGTAGCTGCTGCACAGCTTTCAACTGCAACTGCACCCAACGAAAGTGGAACAACCTGCAAATTATACTTGCAATCGCTGCTTTCTGGGGTAAGTAATCTATTGGCTCAATCTTACTAATGTCTTCAAATGATTTTCGACAAACCTTTTATTTTTTAACTTCCGCCACATCTATGAACTCGCTCTTTAATCTCCAAAATTAGCCTAATATTTAGTACAATTTAATTGGTTTAATAAAAAGTAATTTTTAGTACACGTTTCCGAAGTAATACAAGTATATCGGATTTTGTGTATATGTTGCTTTTTAGCTACAGGCTTAAAACATCCCATATTACTCATTTATACCCACGTCAGAGAATTGTTAAAATTTGTACTGTAAGATAAAAAATAGCTTTGATACTTCAAACTCTTATAGCATTGCTGTTGTTAAATGATTTGTGCTCTTTATTGATTTTACTTTTAAAATATATACATTTCTAAAAATTTAACTTTAAAGAATTTTTTACTCATTTTCGAACAAAAAAATTTTCGATAGCCAATATTTTAAACTCCATAACTTTATCAAAACTGAATCGACTTTTATTTCCAATGGATTTTTGGTCGTGATTTTGGCCTTAATTGATTCTACATTTAAAATATGATTGGCTATGAAAACAGAAAATCGTTTGTAATTTTTTTGTACAAAATCATGTACTCCCCCTTACTCAATGTTTTTTTTAAATTTACAATTGAAAATGTATATTTGTAATAGAATGCGAGTATCATAATTAGTATTGAAAACAACAACAAAAGTAATTTAAAGCGAATCAAATTTTTGGTCTGAAATCATTTTGACAAATATTTGGAAATGTAAAGTTATTGGATCCATAACCTCCATATTTTAAACTTAACTTAACTTTGTTAAAACTTAACCGTTTTTCATGTTTGATTTCCGGTTGGTCATGATGAACTATATTGAATCTGAATTTAAAATAGATGCAGTTTTAATAAAAAAAATCATTTCTATTATACTTTTATACTTTTTAAATAGAGAATTTACAGCGATTACTTATTTCAAAATTATTAAGGGAATCATAATATTAATTGAATAGACTGTTATTATAACGGTGCGTTTTTACTCCCAGCGAAAAATCTTTGCCGGAACGCTTCAATTAAGCTCGTTTCATTTATTTTGCGTAATGTTTTTATTGTCGCAAATTTAGCGGGAAGCTTGAACTGTTTTGGGTTTCGGTTAAGTGCGCTTAGATTGGCCTCAAGTTTAGCTTGGAGCAGAGGCAAGTTTTTCATCGTTCATCGTTCATCTTTTGCCTTTCGCAAGAAGTTCGCAAAGACAAACTTGGGAAGACCAACATAACTAACGGCAGTTGCTGTTGTGAGCGCGCAAAAGCGCAAATTAAAATTAAAATAAATAGCCAGTCGAATGATACGCTCTTAAATAATTTCTTCTTATTCGCTTTCTACTTCTCGTCTTTTTTTTTTTTTTTTTGTTGTTGATGTTTTTATTTGTATTTACTCTTTAGTACAGCTGCTACCCGTGGGGACGGTCAGCAAACTTTGCCTTTGCCTTTGCCTTTGGCTTTGGCTCTGCCTTTGCTACTGTCCAGCGCGTCTAATTAAGATGAATTAAGCAAAATCATTTCGATTAGAAGCAGAAAACAGAAGAGAAAAAAAAAGAACAGAAAGCACCAACCAAAGAAAAGCTGCTAACTGTTCTTGAGCTGTTTGATGATCAGCCGATGGAAGACAACGACGACATGGATGAAGTTGAAGATGATGACAGTGACGATGACGATGACGATGAAGATGACGATGAAGATGATGATGATGATGATGTCTAACAAATGTCGCGGTTCACGCGGTGCTGACAAACACATACACAGGAAGGGCTCGCTACCAAATGCGGGCCCGCTTTGGATTGCCTGGGCAATTTAAGATTACTCCTCCGAAGCTTTAGGTATAATAGCTATGCTAGTAGGTTTGTGACACAACTACTCTAGAAAAGACGCAATTTACTGGATAATCAATATTTATTTTAAAATATATTTAGTAAATATATAGCTGCTTTGTTGTGCCAGCTGCTTAGTAATTTGTAACTACAGTCGCTATTTTATGTTTCAGTTTTTAAATTGTTCGTTGAGTTTCCTGCTGTGTTTTTCGCTTCACATCAAATATGAAAACTAAAACTTGCGATTTCTAATTAAAATACGAGTTTTCATTTCGCCATTTTCGACAGGTTGCCTTAAACGAACAAATGCCCGCAACGGGTTTGTAATTGTAACATAATATTTTTTGAATTTTAGTCAGATTTGTGTGCGCAATTTTTGCGGAGAGTGTTTGAGTTTCGGGGTCGCTTTCATTTGTGTCTGTCCCACTTGTTGTTTTTTTTTTTGTTTTTGTTGCTTATTGTTGTGTGTACTTTAATTAATTAAGATTTATAAGCAGGCAGGCAGAGCAATTCAGCGGAAATTTAAATGCAAGACCAAGACAAGTGGGCTCTTTGCCCGTTTGTTGTTGTGCGAAAATTTTCACATAGTCTTTGGCCACCACCTATCCCCTCCCGCACAGCGCACCCCTTGCTAAGTGGTAGTAGTGAGCGTTGTTGCCATGTATTTAATTTAATTGAATTTGCGTCGCCGTCAACGGCGACGATGACGATGGCGATGGCGATGACGATGATGGTAAACTTAACGAGCGAAACGTGGCCCGCTGGCCCCCAACTGGCCAGCCACCGGGCCGAGCCGGGCCGGGCCGGGCCAGGCCAGGTTCAGGTCCAGGCTGTCGAGCTGCCGAGCTGGTGGCCCACTCGGGCGCTTTGCTGTATGCTGTGTGCTGAGGGTCTGTTGGCGGCCGGGTATGGGTAATATGATAAAATGATTACACATCCGGCGCAACTTTTGCACCGAGACATTACTCATACGACACGTTGCCCGGCTGCGGCGGAAATGTGTTTAGTGTAATCCGGCGGCGACCCTTAAAACGATATCCATTGCGAGATGTGCGCATGACGGACGCGTCGTCTCGCGTCCCACCAATGCAATTATGAAAATTTACGAGTTTTTGTTTGAGGCGCCCAAGTTACACTGATCTTGTTGTTGTTGCTGCTGCTGTTGCTGTTTTTTTTATTTTTCTTTTGCTGTTGAATATAATTTACGATGTGCCAAAGTTTGACCTAAAAGCACGCAAAAGAATAAACAAATTGCACAACATCATAAAAATTGAATACAATTCAAAGACGTAATAAAGCCAGAGCCAGCCGCCAAGTTAAATAGAGCAACGTGTTAGGAAATGCATAATCAAGAGCTTTGTCTGGCCATTGCCAATATATATGGCCGAAATATGGCCAAGATATGGCTTTAGGTTCGAGTAGAGCACAAAGACAACTTCTGTTTTTTTTTTTGCGAGGGATTTGCCCAAAATGAAGCTCCATAATTCATATAATTTTGTTTTTATATATAGAATTTATTGAAAGAGGATAAAGAATTCTATTTGTTTGTCTTTATTTTACTATCTGCAGTGCAGGGATTTTCCATAACGCCAGGAGTGATTTATCAGATATACAAACTGTTTGCTGCTCTCAAGACAGCCAATGTTGTTATAGTCGTTGTTCTTGTTTCTGTTGTTGTTGTTGTAGTTGTTGTTGTTTTTGTTGTTGTGCGTGCTGTTTGACTGTCATATAATGCCATAAACTGGCGCCAAATCATTCGCAAGTCTCAATGACACCTGCACGGATTGTCGTGTAACACTTTGAATTTATTTTTGTATTTGCTGTGGCAATGTGTGTGTGTGTGTGTCTGAGTGTGTGTGTGTGTCTGCCAGGCAACGGACGGGTTTTGTGCGTCTTTATGTTTTCAAATCGAGCAGCCAAATCAAAAGGCGACGCTGCCATGGACCACGCGACGTATGCGCAACGCGGCAGCTAACAAAAAGCGCGAGACATGAAAAAATGTTGGTCGCGTGGGCGTTGCGTCTTCAACAACGGCAAACAGCCAGATAAAAACCTGCCCCACAACTCTTGGCTATAACTTTGGATTTGTTTTGATTTTATTGCAATAACAAAAACAGCAAAAACAACAACAACAACAACAACAACAACATTGACAACAGCAAATGACAGAGAAAAATGCTAATAACAATAACAAAAACATAAAATGGGCAACGCACAGCTCAAATTCGATTCGAAACGAGTTTCTCTGTAGAATGCCCTGCACAAGCTGCAATTGGGTACCATAACATTATTATTCAGTTGGCAAATCCAAAATCGTATATATATTTTCATAAATTGCACTCTGTGCCATACGTAAATTTTATAGTCTTCTTAATGTTATGTATTTCGAAGGAGACTAAACATTTATATATGTTCGGGCTTATTCAAAATTGTTTAATATAAATGAAAAAATCCAAGAAATAATTTCAGCAGAAGAAAAGTTAAGGTATTTCATCTTAATTTAAATATATTTTAAGCATTAATCCTTTTGTCTATAATTGATATTTCTAGTCTTTAATTAAATCTTTAGCTAAAATGTTTTAGAGTATGTTAGCTTCGGTTCATTTCTGTGCCATATTTACTTTATTCTGCTGTTGGCCAACTTTTTTAAAAAATCTGGTGTCCACTACTCGCTGTTGTTGTTGCTTTTTTTATTCAATGTTCAAAATGCTTAATATGAATCCAAAAAAAAAAAAGAAGACAAAAAAAAGAAAAAAAGTTATAAGCACATTTTATTGTGTCGCCAGCCTCAACTTTAATCAAGTCTCCGTCTGCTGTTTTCATATCTCCGATTTTGTTGTTGTTGTTGTTGTTGGTTTTGTGGTCGTTTTCGATATTTTTATACGATTTTTATATATTCTTTTGAGTATTTAATTTAAATTTTGTTGCTGCTGTCAGTTTTGCTGTTGTTTGTGTACTGCTATTTAACTACCTGATTTTTATGGCAAACAAAACACAAAATATCCAACTGCAATTTTTGTTTGTATTTTCTTCACTTTTTTTTTTTGTGATTCGTTGTCTCTTTGTTTTGGTTTTTCTGTAGGCGCCTCCGAAAAGCGTATTTGCTGCCGTTTTTGGTCAAATGTCTGTCATTGAGTGCTTGAACGTTTTGGCCATTGGAATTAAAAATCGTCATAAATAAATTTCAACAATTTGATAAAGAAAATCAATTAATCCATTGTAATCGAATGGCATTTTTGCCGTCTCTGATTTGTCTGCGATTTGTCTCTGCATTGTTCGCCGAGGGCGTGAATATCGTGAAAGTCAGTTGATTTATCTCTGATTTATGTGCAACATGGATGTCAATGCCATTGAAATTGCTCAGAAGTGGGTCGGATAACGAACCCAAAAGTGTTTGATTTTTGTTTATAAAATATTGTTCCAATTGAATTTTTAATTTTGCTTGGTATAAAATACAGTTAATAAATATGAATTTTTGGTTATGTTGTTTTTTTAACAAACTTAGTTTTTTAATTGAAAAATTAACATCCGAAATTTCCTAATTTCATAATTTTCTTATTTATTAGCTATTAATATGTTGATAATACATAGTTGTATCCAAGTATCTCAGTTGTATTTCCTCTCGTTTCCCTCTTTTGTTCTTTATCAACATTTGCATATTTGGCTTGTTTTTGCAGCCTCGGTAATTTTTGTACTCGGTATTTGCCCTATTGCACTTTCACTTTCTCACACTGCCTCCCCTCACCCACTCGGTTTCTTTAGCTGCATCATTTGCTCAGTTGTTTGCCTTGGCAGAGCTGAGCAAACTGCAAACTAAGCCCGACTAAACTTGGACGAGCAGCCCAACTTTAATGGCAATAACTATGTGAAACTCAAATTTGTTTTGCATTTTTGTAGCTTGTTGTTGCTGCTGTTGTTGTTCACTGTTCGCATTATCGCACCATTTGCATTCGCAACTCCAATTGCCAGCCAGGCATTAGAGCAGCTGTTAATCTTATTACAACAAGTCAAGTCTGAGTATTAGACTACAATATACCCCTGAGCTGGCTGGAACAATAAGGTAAGATGCTTCATTATGGCCTCTAATAGGTCAGTACAGCCTTTACTTTTATTGCTTGCAGGGTATTCATAAAACTCAATATTTGGTTAGCTGTCAAAGGTTGCGATTGTCGTTATTGTAATTTGTTGTTCATTAAGCGTTGAATCTGTTCAACAAATTTGTAGATGTTGTTGCAGCTGTTGGTGCCACTGCTGTGGATGTTGCTGCTGCTGTTGTTGCAGTTGCCACGGACTATTTGATTTGCGTTTGATGATGTGCAACAAAATGTTTTGCACTTGTCGCCACGTAGCCACTGCCTCGAAGTGCGCGCAGCAGCTGATGAAGATAGAGGTAAAGTTTTTTGGCCACGTCGAAAGTTCCGGGCCAACTAGTCCGTCCGGGCACTTGGCTTGCATTCTAATTAAGCCATAGATTAATTGTGCACTTCCTTTGCGTTGCCGGCAACCGCCGCTCGAATAAGTGCAGCAGCCTTCAAAGGCGGCGAGCCCAGCTGGACGGGTAGCTTAAGTGAGTTTAGATTCTGGCAGCGCGCTTATAAAGTTGATAGCTGCCCAAAGGTGCGGGCAGCGGAGACGAGCGCCGTACAGCTCCCGAGGCAAACTGTACAGAACGGGTTGCCAGTTATTTAATCTAAGGTATAAACGGACAGAGCAAAATGTTCACACAGTTTAAGATAAGGCTGAGTAAATACTTAAAAACTTTGATGCAATTAAAGAAGCACAAATTATCTAAAACAGGATCCGATGGCATAATAAAATGCCAGTTCTTAGTCAGCGAGAAGCAAAGCTATCCGCCACAAGGCAGGTTGCATCTGTTGCAAATAAGTTAAACAGTTGTCTATATGTAAAAAAGTAGCTGTGACAATAATTAAACAATGTACATCAAATATGTTAAAACAAACAGCTAATTAAAAAATGCAGGGTTTATGTTTCGCTACAGTGATATCATTGAGTAAATTATTCAATTATTTTATTTATTTCATATTTGGAAAGATACATTTATTTCTATTAGATGTTAAATTAGATGCGAAATACAAGACAAATAGGTGAGAAACAAAAGTATCGATGTGCTATAAAAATAGCTGCTAACTACAAAGTGATGTAGTAATTTAATACGATTGCAAAAGATACAAAAGTATCTACGTGATGGAAAAGAATATACGTGATACAAAAGTATCTATGGGTAACATTGAGTGTCTGTACGAAAAATTGTGTCTAAAAGATTGCTTTTTTAAGTATCTGTTAAATTTAAATTTATTTGCGATACAAATGTATCCAACATATATAAAGTCAACTGTGAAATACTACAGTAGTATCAATGGCCAGTAATAATATCTAAGGGATATTAAAGTAGTTGCAAGATACAAATATATATTTGATACACAAAAGTATCTTAGTGAAATTAAATAATCGGTGTATAAGATTGAATTACCTATGAAATTACATAAAATATCTTTCAAATACATATGTATCTAAGTGTAAAAAAAGCAACTGTGCAATTATAATAATATCTGTAAGATACTAATGAGATGCAATAATATCTGTGACATACAGTGTCCGTGAAACGGTTGTCTATGTAATATACAAAAGTCTCTTTGATATACAAAAGCGTCTTTACTATAAATCAATAATTAATCCCATTAATTGCGTTGCATTAGTTCTTCTTAAATGATGTGGCAAGCCTGCAATTCAAGGACTTATATCAACATACAAAGCATCCAAATACAAATCCAAACAATGAGTTGCATTCAACCTTAAGCTTCTGCTACTTAGGCTCGATTGTGTAAATGTATCTGTATCTGTATCTGTATATGTGTGTGGGGCAGCAACACCTTGGCATACCTGATGTTTCCCACATATCGTAAACAAACACGAGCACGCCTATAGCTTGACCGACCCATGTGACGTGTGAGATGGCGAGTGTAACAAATTGCTGTGCTACTTTAAATGGTACACTAAAATATATCTTAAAGTCATCTTAAAATGCCATATAAAATATGTGTTAAATATGAGCTTTAAATATTTCACAGCAGCGGCAACAAAAATGATCATGCCTTGGCGTGGCCATAAAATATGTGTCTACTTTTTGATTATCACAAGAAAATGAAAATAAAAATAAATAAAAAAAAAGAAGAAACAAACAAGAATAGGCAGAAGCAACAACAAGAGTTAAACACCAAAATGATGATGACGCTTTGACGCCTGACTCCGGCTTTGGTTTTCGTTTTGGTTTTGGGTTTGGGTTTGGGTTCGAGGCACAAATCACCAGCATTTGCATCCAGCATCAAGTATGTGTGTGTGTGTGTGTGTGTGCGAGTGTATTGCAAATGATTTATGATGTGTTTGCCAAATTCGAACGTTGACTAATTTCAAGTGTTGTTTTTGTTGCCGCCGCACAATCAGAAATATAACAAATAGTCGCCCAGTTTTTGATTATATTTATATATATATATATACATACAGTAACAATTTCTTGTTATATTTATTTATTTATTACACAGCTGCGCACGCGCGCGTTTTTAGCGCGTTTTTTCACGCGCCGCATTCATAAATTGTGCACAAGTATTTGTTTACCTTCTGGCCAAGTTCAAAACTGAATTGAAAATTGTTTTGTTTCGGTAACTGGGTGGGGGGTTTCTTCAATCGGAATTTGTATCGGACACATCGATTACCCATTGGGCTCTACCCGCAATTTGTCTTACCTTGACGCGGCTCTCGCCTCGTGCAAACCGTGCTCTTATCTCCTGCCTGCTGCCTGCTGCCTGTCTTCCACCACGTTCTTGCATCATTTTTTATGCTTATGCAAAAAAAAACAAAAAAAAAAAACGAAGGAAAATTTTATCAGAAGACAGAACCGTAAACAGAGCCAGAGAAACAGAAACAGAAACCGAAACCAAAACCGAAACAAAAACGCAAGTCAAAGCCGAACCCAAAAAACCTATTGCGAATTTTTGCACACGCGGCCCGCTTATCAGTGGCTTGTCAGGCCTGTCGCCGCTGTCCGGCCTAACCCGCTTCCCCCATGAAGCCCCCCGTTGAAGCTGCCTTGCCCATTGTCTATATGTCTGAAGCTGTTGCTGCAGCTATTTCTCTTCACATTTAACCTTTTTGTTTCGGTGGCTGCGGCCACGTTTGCGAAATTGAAAGTTTGTCGGCTTTTGGCGCCAAAACTGGTTTACTGGCCAAAATCAACTGCAACGGCAACTGCATCCATTTGGCCGGGGTAAGACCCAGCCTCAATTTCTGCTTTGCGGTCTGCTGCTGCTGTTTCTGTTGCTGCGGCTGCTGTTGCTGCTGCTGTTGCTGCTTCCAGCTCGACTTGCGGCACTGGCCTCACTAATTTTTGTGCACCTCCTGTCAGGGCACAGATACAGATGCAGACACAAGTCAAAGCCACTAATTGCACACTGTGGCAGCGGCAGGGGGCGTGGCAGGCGGCTGCTGCTTCCACTCCCAAATAGAAACAACAACAACAGCAACCAGCGAAAAGCCGTTTGCTGTTTTTCCACATCTTCGATGCACGTTTGATATTTGCGCAGGTTGCCAGGCAACTTTTTTGAACGGGCCAAACCCGAAATTATTTACAAGTTTGCGGTGCATACTTTAACCTTTAGACGACGATGACACATACACCTGCCGAAGACAGGCCCAAGCAGTCATCCAAAGCCCAACATCCACCCAACCAACCACCCACCCAACAACAAGCCCAAGTTTTGTGGAAACGCATTGCAAAGATTACAATTTATTTCCGGCTGCGTTTATTTTGTGTTTTTGTTTCACATTTCGGTTGCTATCATTGTTGTAAACTTTTCTGGCAACTTTGCGCCTTTGTTTTTTGGCTGACCAGCTGCCCAGCTATCCAGCTAGGCCAAAGCATCCGCAGAATGCACAACATTGGTCTTGCCACATTTACATACACACACACACACACACACACACACACACACACACACACACACACACTACACGCATACAGTAACAATTTCTTGTTATCTCGTTCCTGCTGCAACAAAATCAAAGCAGCTCCTCACAATTATACAGAGCGGTTGGTGCGGGAGGGGAGGGCGGACTGGACTTCGCCTAAGAGCTTCCTCCATCGAGGTGCTATAAATAATTGCAAGCAGCTGAAAAGTTTCGCATGAAAACTATGGCCCGACTATGCAGAACTTGGCCAACTCCGGCTTCAGCTGGTCAAATGCTGCGGTCAGCAGCTTGAACTTGTCTTTGGTCGCCAGCCAGCTGAACAATCTGCGGCACGCCAGCAGCCAAGCAACCAAGCAGCCAAGCAACCAGGCCAAGAGACGGCCGGCCATTTGATAAATTGCTGCTAATCTTTAGCAGCAGATGCGCTCGAAATCACAGCTTCGCTGCGCGGTGCTATGCTAATGCCTAATCCATAATCCAACCGAACCGATTCTATATCGATCAGGTGCAAACTAAAAGCAAGCGAGAGCTCGTTCACTGTGTAATCCCAGCCAAATTTTCAAAATCAAAAGTGCATGATCCTTTACCAAAAATATAAAAAATGTCCACAACATTTATTTACAATGCATATAGCTTAAATGCAGAATCAATTTAGAGAAAAAATTATGACCAAAAGAAACAAATCATACAAGAAAATCGGTTCAGTTTTGGCAATATTTTGTGTGGGAGCTATGGATCCGATTTTTCAGACATTCATATATATTAGATTCAGAAGCAATGTAGATACCAAATCAAGAACAAAATGCTATAAAACATGAAAATCGGTTTAGCTTGAAAGACAGATCAAGCAACACTTCGAAATTGTTTTCCCAACTTATTATTTTGTACGAATCCCTTTACTTATGGAATTCGCTGTACTCGTATGTATAAAGTGATCATTATAATAAGTGCTGTTGCCGAGCTTTACATTAAAAAGGCATTTTAAGCATTCGATTTATATATGAAATTGGCCATCACATACTTATTGTTGCACTTTTAATTGCACTCTGAATGTCTGACAATAGAGCAGAATGCACTCGAGTTTCAGCAACAACAGATTTTTGCAATTGAATAATGAAGTTGCATTCAATTCGAAATTTCCCTTAAAATCACATTTCCGTTGCGGGCACATTTAAATGTAATTAGCTTGTTTTTGGTTGACTTACTTATCGTCCGTTCGTATGAAATATTTGCCAGTCTGTCTGATTGCATTAAGATCCGTATCTTCGACATGTACGTAAGTTGGGCATGGAACAACAAGTCTGTCCGTCCGAGTGGCGAGTGCCAGCCCACACTGCGCGCCCGGCTAACGCTGCAGCTCATTAAATGCATTGTCCGCACTGGATATACACTCAAAAAAAAAATCAAAGTTGATTAAATTTCAATTTAGCACACATTATATTTTATCAGACACTTTTTGTTTTTATTTGTGCACTGCATCTCTCTTGTGATTGGCAAGTGCGTGTGTCAGATGTGTGTTTCGCTCAGTGTATTTATTTACAGCTCAGCTTACTCTGTGTTTAATTGCGCCTTAATTAACTTGCATTGTTGAAAGCGACGTGTCGCTGCCTGCCTGCCTGCAATGGCAGCCTTCCGCCACGCCCAGCTGAGCCGAGTCCAGCCCCCTTCGCCAACCCGGCTGGCTTCCAAGCTCCAGGTTCTTACTGCGGCTGAAGAAAGTCCGCTGTCCGCTGGGGCAATGTTTGTGTTTGTGTTTGCTTTAAAGTGTTGCTCTCGGCAGCTGTGTGTGTGTGTGTGTGTGTGTGTTGGTGTTGTTTTGAATGCCAACTCAAACAGTCAAGTGTCGTGCAGTGAACTGTCAATAGAGTGTACAACATATTTCTTCTCTTTTTTTGTGCTGCACTGCATACAAATGCTGGCAAATAGAATGAATTGATGTTGCTGCTGTTATTGTTGTTGTTGCTGCTGCTGTTGCTGCTGCTGCTGCTGATGTAGATGAAGCAGACAAACAGGGCGCCGAACACACCCCCAACTGGAACAACAACAACCCCCAGCAAGCTGACAACTTCGTCTAGCACCTTGGCCAGCCGACGCTAATGAGTCCAGAGTCCTGAGTCCTGAGTCCTGTCTTCTGGCACCCCCATATATCCAAGCGCCTTCAACAACAACTTCCTGCTTGGCTGGGCTTTTGTGCTGCTGCTACTGTTGCTGCTGCTGCTGCTGCTGCTGACTAATCCATTTCATTGAGAACTTATCTCCCGCAAACTGTGGAACACCTCGAGCGCCAGTTGGTGCCTCTTGTGGCTGCTGTGATTTATTTTATGAATGAACTCACATTTCATTCATTCATTCATTCAGTGCGGTAAATACTACGGTGCCCGTACTACGCTTGACGGGGCATGCAACGGCATGCGCTTATTATGAGTGCCGTGCCACAAGGATATGCTTCCGTCTTTGCCCCAAATAGGCGACGTCGGCGCTCGCGTCATCCTGCCTGCCAATTAAAATGCCACCGCTAGGCACACGTCTGCGTGTGTGTGTGTGTGTTTGTGTGTGTGTTTGTGTGTGTGTGTGTATGTGTGCTTGCTTTTGTTTCTCTAGATTCTGGGGGCGTGACTGTCTAGCGCAATGCGCCCCCCCGCCCCCCTCTGTCCCCAGCAACCCCCTTTAATGACGCTAAATCAAGCGTGCTTTGCATTTTTCTGAGTACAGCAGCAGCAGCCACATCCTCGCAGCATCCTTGCAGCATTCCTTGCAGCGTTCTCCCGACATGCTGCCTACAACCTTCTGCCAGCCACAGCCTGGACCCCCTCCAACCCAACACCCCTCCACCTACCGCCCAACAGGATATGTTGCCTGCCTTTTTATTTTTATCCAGCTTTTGCTGATTACACTCTTCTACACAACAAGGATAAAAGGAGTTTTCGCATTGTCAAAACTTTATGTTTTGAATATTTAAAACGCGTCTGCTCAGTAACTGATCATTGATCATGTTCGTTGATTTGTTTAAGATATTGTTTTTCTGCTGAATTGTAAACCAAAGACAAAGTCGTTACTTTCTGTTTAAATATTTATTATATATTTAGTTTTAATTTCCAATGAATAACTATTATCGATAAATCGATAGTGTTAATATATTCCTTAAAGACTCTTCCGAGAATGATAAAAAAAAATTTAGAAAAGAAATCGAATGTTTAACTAAAACCAAAACTAAGCCTAATATTAAGTTTTAGAAATTAAATTCAAAGTATCGACAGGAACAGTTCCTTAATATCCTCTGATTTGTACTCATCTTACCCTATTTGGTTGTGCAGTATCCTTTGCACTGACTGTGTGTGTGTGTGTGTGTGTGTATGTGTGTGTGTCTGGTTGGGGCAACAACCCATGTGACATGTGCTCGAACTTTGGAGTGGCTGCCGGCCCAGACTGCTGCTGTGGGTTAGGGGCGGTGGGCTGGGGGTGAAATCGTGTGGGCGAGGCCAATTAGCATTTGACGCTAAAGAGCAGGAAGACCGCAGCAGCTCTTTCGCGCAACTACAAATAGTCAAAAGTCGATAAACGCAAGAGGGTTTCCCCGATTCGGCAGAGTCCTTTGGGTTGGGCCATAAGTGAGTCACGTTGCGATGACAAAAACAACAACAACGACAAATTGGACTTTGTCGGCGACCACACCGGAAGCGAATGATGCAGAAAAAGGCAGCAGGCGCAACTCAAAACAAACACGAAGCAATACTCAATTGGAGCAAAGAAACGAAAACCAAAAAAAAAAAAAACAAAACGAAATAGAAAAGAAATCCTTTAAAACGCAGAGTCGCGTCGAGTGCTGAAAGCCGCCCACGCCGTGACGTGACGTTGACAAATGCGCCGGACCGGGACCGGGACCGGGACCGGGACCGGGACAGAGAAAGAGTCGGAGACCGATACCGGTACCAGCAATTCTCATTTAGGGTTGCCCGTCCAGAGGCAGTGGTGGATATGAGTCAGCCGGGCGCGGGCAATCAGTGCACCTGCGTCGGGCACGCGACTAACCGACTATGCACCCCGAATACTGAGCACTGTAAACCAAATACCGAATGCCAAATACAAAATACCAAATACCAGCTGCCAAACACCAAATACCGAATATCTCGGAGACGGCGCCCGGCGCACGGAGTCACCCAAGCGAAAATTGTCGCAGAACCTTTTATACTCGTCCGTAAAGTCAATAGAGTATATTGGATTTTCCGTTTTAAAATTTTGTGTATATACTTGTAAAGCATCTTTTATTAGCTTTATAAAAGATAAAATATCAACATATTATTAATTTAATTTTTTTATAAAATAAATAATAATAGTTAGGGGCTTTTTGACTGTTTAAGCTGTTATAAAAATAATGTAATAAAAATACGAACATCATCAATTCGGTTTAAGAGAAATATACATAACAAATGATTTTAAGGACATTTATAAGGATGAAAGAGTTTTTTTTATTTTTGGTTTATTATATCTGACTTGGTGCTCTTTACTTTATGTTAACAACTTTTATCACAGGTTAGTTTTTTAACCCCTTGTAATTTTTTTCAAAAATGTTCAAAATTTCGAAAGGACATTTTTGAATGCCAATTGTTAGTCCGGATTCGTACGAGTCTAAAAAGGTATATCATTCGAAGATATGACTTTATTTGCCCGAGATATGCGAGTTTTTGCCCTTGTAAAACGCTTTTAATAATCTTGGCCGATTTTGGAAAGATATACATATATCATTCTTTTCGTAAAATTCCGTAAAATCGATCTCTTTACAACATTTTTAATTTTCGCGTCCTTTTTTGAAAAGGAATGTGCATTTTGAAAATTACTCTAACTCCGTCTTATTATATAACATTTTTGAAGGACTTGGTGCGTTAGATCCGCAAATACCATCTCTATAATGAACATGAACAAATTAAAAGGCCATCTAGAAACCCGATTGTTTAATGTTAGTTCCTAAAATAAGAATTATTAATTAACAGCTTTTTGACTGCTTTAAGTTGTTATTACTATTATTTACTGACTGGTTTAAGATGTTATTACATTGTGAAGGAGTATAGTGGTGACGGTTACTCCCGACTGCAATGCTTTTACGTGTTTTTCTTATGGCTCGTGTGTATTTGTGTGTGTGTGCGTGTAGATGTGTGTCTGGTGTTTGATAAGCGCAAATTATGCAACAGCAGGAATAACAACAACAACGACAGCAGTCACTGCACTTGACGGGCTGCCCATTGAAGCATTGAAATGGTTGTCTGTCGCGGACTCCGTCCCTTTGCTCTACCTGGGCTCACCTCACGCCCGCCGGCTACAGCCCTCGTCCTGCTTTGTCTGTCCGCCCGCCAGCTAATTGCACCGCACGTGACGACGGCGACGGCGGCTAAGGAGAATTTCAGTTAACGGTAACCGAATCGCCGCCAGAGTAATGCGAAACTGATTGAATGTCGACCAAAATGATGGCACACAGATAGACAGCCTTACAGAGGGCTTAAAGCAAAGGCAACAAATACTTGACTTCACTGAAATGCATTAAAAAATATTAACGAGAAATGCAAGGCTAAAAAACAAGCAAGCACAACTGCGCCAGACTCTGTTCACTGTATGAGAACAATTGTAATAGAAATACGCGTGGCCAAAATGTGTTCCCATCTAAACTGATTTTTGGAATTTCCTAAATTATTTTGATTGAAAGTAACATTTATGCAGACAAACGGACAGAGCATAAAATTCTTCCTTATTATATTGAAATATTTCAATCTACATTCATAATATAAATATGCGATACGCTAATGAGGTTCATTTTCTTTTTTTTTTTTGTATTTAACTAATAAATTCTTTAACCAATCAAGTATTTTAAGTTATTTAGTTATTCAGTTCAAATGCTTTTGGAATGCGCTGTGCAATGTTTTAATTTTCAGCTTAAATTAAAAATGCTGAAACTTAAAACAGATTACAACTAAATTGGATTGCAAACAAAATATATTCTGCAGAAGTTTGGAAAGTCCATCCAAAACCTGAACCAAACAAAAGTGAAATCGAATTTTGGCCATTTGACATGCCTTACTTGCTGTTGACATACCCTGCAATGGACATAAGTGATTTTAACAGAATAAACGTTCGCTGTCTCTCTAAAGAATTTTAAAGCATTCTTCTTAATTTTGTTTTACTTTGCAAATAACAATTTAAAGAAAAGACATTGACTTGACTTTTTTCTGTTAAAAAATTATTTCAGAGGGTAGCCTCTAGTCAGGCACTGTTGTTTCCAAACAATAGGGCATAAAATAAAAATTAATTAAAGCAGCCAAGTTATTTTCAGTGCATTGCCGCATTATTATGCAGTGAAATATTTGATTAAATGAAATATGAACAATCCGCAAATTAATTTTTGGCGCAATATTTGTTGTGCTATAGCTCTGGTAAATTGGATAAAACAGTGCCGCGCAACAAAAATTGCGCCAAAAATGTATTTATTGTACAATATCTCTGCGGCTACAGGGGTCGAGACGCGCCATTTCGAGCGAGTGCTCGGCAATTTATGGCCATGCCCCTAATTCGCATTACGCAAGATTTAAGGGCGGAACCCGCACCCAACTGCAGCTCAGTTTATTCGTTTTGGTTTAAGGTGTAAAGCGCATTTAAAGCGTAATTTTTAATTATTTAATTTTGGTGATGCTGAATTGGTTTTAAAAATCATACTTATTGGTATTATGAAAATAGCATTGATTCTCTCTCCAAGCAAATCCACTGATCAATCTAAAGAATAGTTGAAACCGCTTAAGATATTTGAACACAAGTGAAATAATGAGATAAAACTAGTCACAAGAAATTTTAACATAGTTTTTTGTAACTAGTATAAAAGTTTAAATTTTGCAACATTTATTTAATTTTATTAGAATATTATCTTAAATATTTCAATTAATCTCTCGTAAAGCCATTCTTATTCCTCATTCGTATTGGTTTTCAAAATGATTTTAAAATTATTTATAATCAGCTCATTCACTCGAATTTGCTGGTTCATTTGGACAATTACTGGGAGCGTCTGCGAGCCTTTGGTCGGCATAAAACGCTTTGATTTGCGCGTGTTCTTGTTGCGGCTAGTTGTTATAATGAGACCAAGGGTTATAAAATGTGGCACAGGTAGCCAAAGAAGCGACGGCGAGGGGGTTCTGACTGCTCTGACAATGAGGCGTTAATTGCCGCGCAAGGTCGCACGCATAGACAGTGCCACGCCCACTGCATTTGCCCCTGCTTAAGGACCTGTACTCGTTCACAAATTATACAACTAACAAATTATGATTGCTGGCCATGTGTGGGAAACAGGCAGTGTCAAGTCAGGCAGAGATACAGACACAGATACAGATACAGCAGATGCAGCCAAACATTCAGATACGTGTATGCCAGAGATGCTAAAGATGCTAAAGATGCTGGCACGTCTAATCCCCGAACGGCAGCCTCATTTCTGTTTGTTAATTACACTTTAGTGTGTGTAATTTTCACAGGATCTGACAGCGGCGGCAGCAAACGTTGCTTCACAGGAAGCCATACCCAGGCCCAGGCCCAGGCCCGGGCCCAGTCACAGACACAGACACAGACAGAAAATCCAGACGGACAAGTGATACAAAACTATGCCGAGCGACGGGGAAGCGAGGCGGCAGGTATAAAATGACTTCACACAAAACTAGATAAATAAAAATGTGCACAAAACAAACGAGCGAAAAATTCAAAGAAATCAATTGCAAGCCAAAAGACACGTCCAACCGAGCTGACGAACAGGCTCCGGCTTCAACTCCGACATCGACGCCGACTCTGACTCTGATTCCGATTCCGAGTGAGGCTCTGTCGCTGGCTGCGATCCAAGCGATTCAACATTTAAGATGAATGAACCGCACACGCACACGCATAAAACACGCACAGCGCCTTTGTTCACGCACAGTGTGTCCCTCTGTCTGCTGTCTCTCTCCCCCTCGGCTACCGGAAATGCAGCACATTTCAGAGACTTCGGCGCACAGCAACAGAGCCTACGGGAAGAGGAAGAGTGAACGCGGCTGCAAGGCCAAACGTTGCAAGGTCTGAAACAGTGCGTGCTGCTGCACTCGCTGCAACTCTCAGCAGCAGCAGCAACAACACCAGCAGCAGCAGCAGCAGCTGTCCAGACTGAACTGTGTTGCAGAGTGGGCCGCTGAGCCGCAGTCTACTACAAGATCAAGGCAAATATTAAATGTATATTAGCTAAGGGTAATTGTACTAATTGCAAAATAATAATATAAATTTATGTATTTTTATGTTAACAATCGGTAAAACAGACTTTACTAAAAAAAGTGAAGCATTTTTTTATATAGGAAAATATTTAAAAATTTATGTCTTTTTTATATATTTTTATGATAAAAATCTTTCGAAACGATAAGCATTTATATTTGAGCTATTAGCCAAAGTAATAATTTTATTATTTTATCACAAAGATTGATTTTCTTTTATTTGAGAGTTATTATCTTTAAGACATGTATCGACATATTTTTATTATTTTAAGATAATCACTCCGCTGATAAGAAATAATTATGTTAGGGACAGACGGATGGACAGTGCATTCTATAAGATGGCTTGGCTTTTAGCCTTGTTGGGAATGCACTCGCTAAGCCAAAGCCAAACTTAATCAGGCGGATTAATCGCATTACAAATTGTCTCCTGGCAGCATTTTTCCAGCCAAAGAACATAATGGAAGAGTAAATGGAATAAGGCGCATTGATGGCATGCCAGATGAAAGTGCCTCCTGCTGCTGCTGCTGTTGCAGTTGCTGTTGCAGTTGCACTTGTTCCCGTCCATAAATTCTGTGAAAACATTGGCCCCAAACAACTGGCTGACCTTTGAGGCGGTGTCCCAGACGCCAGCAGACGTCAGTCTGCGTTGACAAAGACTAGAAGCAGAAGCAGAAACAGAAACAGAAACAGCAACAGAAAGAAAACCAAAAGCAGAAGCGGTCCCAGAGCAACAGCGTAAGGAAGAAGAAGACCAAGAGCAAGAGGAAGAGGGGAAGAGACAGACGCAGGCAGCTGCGACGCACATGTGGCACAGTCGTCGTCGCACCTACTAAGTGAATTTAATTGACACCCCGGCGATGGCAAAATCCGCGCCTGCAATTAGCCCAGACTAGTGTAAGAGAGCGAGAGCGAGAGCGGGAGAAGCGTTGCTTTTGCTGTTGGTCTCTTCATCATTTTCCCACATGCCACTGACATGTTTCCCGGCTTGACTCTGGCCAAGGTTATTATCACTTTGCTGCATTCAAATCGGCCAGCTCTGAGCTACTTTTCCTGGCCTACAAATTATGCACAAATTTTAATGCCGTTTATTCGCGCTGCTCCCCGGTGGCGACTCCGTTACCATTCTCAAGCAGCACAAGGTTGCCAATTGACTGTGAAACAACCATTGTGCGAACCCACCTCAGTGTGCGTGTGTGTGTGTGTGTGTACGTGTGTGTGAGTGTGCCAAAAGGTGCACAATTGAAGCTACAGAAATTGCCCAACGAAAAGAAAAAGTACGCACTAAAAGCTTATTATAAATGCATTAACACAAATAATTGTAATTGTATAAATAAAAATATTTATAAATAAAATTAAGTACAATTTTGTAATTATATTATTGTGTAAAATTAATTAAATGATGAATTTAATTTAAATATAACATAAAATATGTAAGTTGTGCGGATTCTTTCCATTAGTTTTCCATCGGATTCTTGAAACATTTTGTTGTATATAATTTGTTGTACTTCTTCGAATCAAATCGAAATTTTAAAACACCATTTGTATGCAAGCACATCGTTAGATATATCCAATTATTTATGTGACATGGTGTTATAATAGAGGCAAAAACTGAAAACTGGTTGCCTGCAGACGAGACGGTAATGAGTGCATGTAATCTTTGGATTTTCTTTCATGAATACGTGAATGTCCAAGTTTCAATTGTCATTATTTTTAACTGAGGCGGAAGCTGCCAAAGAGAGTGAGAGGGAGATTGTAATGGTGAGGAAGAGGAAGAGGAAGGGAAGAGGCTGGAACGTCGACGAAGAATGCGAACGAGTCCAAGACTAAGTCTAAGGCTGAGGTGTTTATTGTGCGCTTAGCTGTTGTCATTGTTGTTGTTGTTGTTGTTATTGTTGTTTCTGTTAACGCACGCAATACGAAAATGACACAAAATACCTGAATATGTGCGTGTGTCTGTGTCTGTGTGTGTGTGTGTGTGTTGTAACAATAATAATAATAATAATATAAGAACTACGAACGGGGCACTGGACATGCTATTTAATAGCCCCCCCGAGACGAGACGCTGTGAGAAAAAAATCTGAGTCGCTAAAGAAAAACAAAACGAAAAACAACTGAAAACGAAATGAATAAAAATAATAATAATAAAAAAAAAAATAAAAACAGGGGAACGCATTGGAACAAAAACACACCGAGAAACACAGCGAACAGAGTGCATAGGAAATTATTATAAATTTTATTTAATTACGACAACATTTTTGTGGGTAAGCCAAACACAGGGCCACATGAAAATGAAAATGTCAGAGAGGATCGAGAAGTGACCCAAAGAAACAATAAACTTGCAACAGAAATGGGCGCACATAAAACTGCCAGAACAAGCGATAAAGAGAGAAAAGAGAGAGAGAGAGTGAGCCAGACCCAGGCTCATTTGGAGTTCAGTAAACCCGCCCACACGTAACTCCAAAAATGATCAAATACCCCTCCGCATGTTGCAGTACAGATTAAAAAACAGGCATTGATCATCATTCAAAATTGGACTTTCAAATTGACATTCCCCCTGACACGAAAAAAAAACAAGTAATTAAGAGTGCCAGACTGTGGGTTACCCTGTAAGCAGGCCAGAAAATTCTATATATTTTTATATCTATTTCTAAAAGCACGCCAGATTTGAAGACTATATTTCATGGTGATTGAAATATTCGAAAAATATCTACATTTTTATATAATATTTTTATATAAAATATATTCAAATATTAGCTCTTAAATACATATATACCCTTTTTTAACCAATTGCAATGAGTACAGGGAAAGAATGAAAAAGAAAACACGAACAGCCACACTTTCGATCAAAGTCAAACGGGCTGTCCGATCGGGACTCGACTGATCGGGGGAGCTGGCGTCTGTCTGTGCCTTCGGCTGTGGGATACTTGCCAGCTGGCCGAGCTCAACGAGAAGGCGATCGTAAAATTACGAAATTGGAATTGGACGCAGGGGCAGGCAGGCAACAGAAGTCTGGCAACGGGAATCCTTTTTAGCTCGCACGAACACGCACAACCTTTTTCCACTTCATTAGTAGCTTGTACACACACACACACACGCACGCATATACAAATTCAGATACAGATACAAACACGGGAAAAGATATGTGCCATATAGATGGATTTGTACGAAACGGTATCTTATCTTTCCTGCTCAGCCACAGGTCGGGCTTGTGGTTGATATGTTTTTCGGCTGACACACACACACACACATAGACACACACTCGACTGCTGGATTTCCACATACTAATGATGCTCATTAGATCTCTTTAATGCCCATCAAATGCAGAGGAGCGCCGACCGATTCCCAGGCGACATTTCATTCGAATTACTCAACAGCAAAAACATTTCTGAAATTGTAGACAGTTTGCAGCTATTTCTGGATGGGTCTGTCTGGTCCGTCCGCCTGTTCCCTCCGATCTCGGCCAGACCGAAGCACTTCAGGCGGGGAGAGCACTCGAACCGAGTCGCATAGTTAGTTAGTTAGTGGAACGCTTGAAGGGACTTGAGAGATTTGGTGATGATTTGTGACACACAAGCTCCGCTTACAATTTCTTCAGTTAGGGTGGCTCTATATTTAGACAGCAAATGTCAGGAGCGAACATATCGGAGGGCGAAGACGCAGACGTATCTTTTGTTTGAAACAATATGTATATGTGTATATACATATATGTATAACAACCTCGACGTCCGCTTGTTTATGACTATGATTAGAAAAATCCATCAACTAATATGATATTATAATATTAAAATATAAATATATTTTATGAATATCATATATTTATGAATATTGATTTTAAATTCAAATTTAAATTGGCTGATAGAATTGTTTTGCATCATTTCAACAATTTTCTTAGTCTCAATCTATATAAAAGTGCATAAAAGCGCCTTTGAGATGAATTTGAATCTTAACTTTGGACTCGCATCTTAACTAACTTTTGGCCAAAGTCGATTTCCACTGCAGAGCCCCCAATGGGCGCCATGTGAACAGCGGAGCCAAACTACGTACAAACGGGATAATTACCAGACTCCACTATTTCAGTTGGGCCTCTCTTACCCCCCTCCCCCATTTCTCTTTTCGCTTTGTTTTTCGTTTTACTTTTGATAATTTGTTGGCGTTTATACTTGTTTTCTTGGCTTTGTCGCTCGGCGCTGCTCGCTTTTCATTTAAAGACGCCGCGTCGCGCGATTTCCCAGGCCAAAGTAAAAGCTGTGCTTAGGTTAACATGAGCCGACTTAATTAAGTTACCAGCCACAGCCGTCACTTAAGCAATTTGGGCACTGGTGCCAACGGGGGGAAGGGGGCAAAACAGACAAAAAGCAAAAAAAAAAAAATTGTTATAAGCTGCCTTTTTTTGTTGTTGTTGTTGAGTTTTGTTTTGTTTTGTTTTTCCAGTTATGCCACATTTTGTGCCGTGGCCGTTTTTCCAACGGCCTTTCATTATTTATTTTCGAGTGCTTTAGTTTTAGCAAAAGCAACAGCAACAAAAAACGTAAACAAAAATAAATAAAAACAGACATATGTATATATATATAGTTTATATATATATTATATTTATATATATATGTAAGTATAGTTAGCAAAAACAAGGAGAGCAACTAACTAACGACAACAAATAAATTGAATTGCAGCGAATTAAATCAAATGTAAACAAAAGTGCGACGTTGACGCCGGCGACGAAGCTGTGAAAAATGTTTTCCCATTTTTCATTTAGCAATTTGCAGCAAAACAGAGCCGCAACAACACGCGCATCCAAAATAACTGCAAAATGGCAATCATAAAATACACACAAGTGTACCTAAATTCGTACATACCCCACATGCATATGTACATATATAAATACATATATAGAGCAAGATAGACAAACCTATGGAGTTATCAAATATAAAAAAAAAAAACAAAAAAGACGACACAAAAAATGAGCTCGTAAAAAACAGCGTTTGTTATTTCTAGGTGTATTCTGAACCGAATAACATATCCTAAGAGCCATCCCAGTTCAGATTCACAATCACCATCGCCATCGCCATCACATTCACATTCAGATTCAGATTTCGATTCACATCCATATCCACTCAATTTGCATGGCAGCTGCTTTGCTGTTGTTTCTGCTGCTGCTCATATATAAAAATCTGAAATAAATCGCCGTAATTTAAAATTCAGTCAATGGCGTCGCAAATAAATCAAAAATTTATTGTAACGCATTTAAACACATGCATATTTCATCTAGAAAGAAAATATGAAAAACAAAATAACACTCAGCGAATCGCGATTTCCATTTGCCTCAAATGCAGTTTTTGTGACAAGAATCGGGATTTTGATCACCTTTTTACCAATTCAATCAATCAGTAATTTTTTTCAAATTATAAAAACGAAGCCGGCAGCTTTTTGAGTCAAAGTGCAGTCTACAAATTGATTTTTCTTATTTTTCATTTCCATTTTGCAGATATTTCGAATTAATACTTTTGTATATTTGTTGATTTTTCAAGTTTACACAATTAACAGGATTTGGAAATTTAGACAATCAATTGAAATAAGTTATTAAATAGATTGAGAAGTTTGTTTCTTTTTGAACAAAGTTTCGCAGTGGAAGTGCGTTTTAATCAACTCGAAATGAGCAGTGAGAATTGAGTTCTCCTGCTCGTGAGCTAAGTCAAACAAATGCATTTGGTGGCACACCCGAAAGCGAATCCTGCAACAAATGCAACAGAAAACATGTTTAATAAATGAAATTGTCATACCCGATGGGCTTGAGATGTGGCGTCGCGTTGCGAAGGGGAATCAACTAAAGATGACAACGTCGCTGTCATTCAATGATGATGCTGATGATGATGATCATCATCATCGTCATAATGAGGCTGATGTTCAAGTTGATGCTGTTGCAAGCTGACAATGACAACGTTGACGCTGTCGCCGCTGTTGATGACTTTGAATGAGTCAACCCAAGATTTTGCCTGCTGCCTGCTGCCCCCCACTGTCGAGAGTCTGCCTGGTTGCTATATTGAAAATATATCGAGCTGAAAAATCAGTTCTCTTGCTCAACCCAATCGCTGGCGAGAGAACTGCGCTTTATCATTGCAGCCAAGTGTAATTATTACAAGCAGGCAGCATTATCATTATGACTATGAGTGACTGATAAAAATAATGCACCCTCAGACCATTTAGCCCCACAGTTTCCCCCAGTTCGCTTTGGGGGAGCCTCGCACAAAGCGCTTTATGTCCCCAAGTTTAACTTTGGCATCAGCTTCGTCTGTCGCCATCAGCCGCATCATCAGCATCGCCTTCAGCTCCATCTCCGTCTCCGTCTCCGTCTCCAACTCTATCTTCATTCAGACATTGTTTTCATTGAATTGCTTCATGCTCGGAAATTTATTGTTATTATTAGTCGAGCGGGCTGCACGGTGCGGGGTTCTCTGCACTCCTCAAGCTATTTTCATTTGGCTCGATGTGTCGTCGTCTTGTTTTCTGCTGCTGCTTTTTTTTGGGTTCGAGTTCGGGTTCGGGTTGAGTAAAAATTTATGTGAAAATTCATAATTGGATTATGGCATTTTCAGCTCTTTCAGCGGTCGTTGGCGTCGCCTGTGCCCACACTTAGAGGGGGTCCCACCACCAACACCAACACCACCACCACCACCACCACCACTCACCACTCACTATCTGCATCTGCAGCTCTATCTGTGTGCGTATGTGCATCTGTATATGTGTGCGTCTTGCCTCGCTGCATCTCAGCCCAAGTGACAATGAACTTGAAAACCAAAAAACTTCAAAGTCTTGGCCAATTGCAGTTAGCTGACGTTTTTATTTGTCTGTTTTTTGTTTTAAAAATTCACATAAAATAAAAAACTCATAGGAAAAAGTGTGATCTTAAATAAATTCCATTCAGATGTTTATCGAGTTGGAAATGTTATAATTTAAATATATTAAAAAAATTAAATTTTTACAAGTAAATGAAATGTAACTCTTGATTAAATCTTGAAATCTCTTCTTTTGGACATCAATACTTTTGAATATGATATCTTGAAAAACAAAAAGAAAGTGCTAAATCGGGTCAGCAAAATAAAAATACCTTCTGCAGTTCTGCATAAACGAATACTATGATTCATTTACTCAATTCACTTGCACTGGAATTCACATTCATACATACATATTTTCTTGTGCCGAAAACTTAGTTTGGCTAGTTTATTCATTTCGCACAAAACATTTGCATTGGCTCCGGATTCTGTTTTGGATTTCAGAGTTCGAAATGTGCCCCAGACAATTGGAATCTTCACACTCGCTGCCACTTTTGAAATCAGTTTCGCCCCCGCACGACTCTCAAACACTTGGCTTGTTCTGCACCCCACCAAAACACTCCACCCGGCACCCTCCCCCTCACCCCTCCACCGCTGCCCTTTAAAGATAAGTATATATCGAGTGATCTGCGGCAAGTGCTTCGGCTTCGCACTTGGCATGACGGGGCTGCTGCTGCTCCGTGTGATTATCAGAAAATTTTCATAAAGAAATGGAAAATCGAAAACGAAACGTAACGAAATGAAATGAAATGAAATGAAAGCAAAGTGCCAGGCAACGTGGTAAAGTGCCATGGCCACGGCTCCGTTAGCCGCTCCGGCAATGAGCTACGTGCCTTTTCGGCGTTTTCGCAGCCTCTTCGGCAGCCGTGGCTAAGAAAACAAACAGCCAAAAATAATATACGTAATACGTATACGAATAAATGGGATAGAAAGTGCAGGCATGAAAGACAGAAAGAGAGAGCAACGAACAATGCCCCGAAAGGGCGCTGAAACGGAGACAGAGATGGAGACTCGAACTGAGACTGGGCCTGGGATTGGGTCTGGCATATGATATGCCCATTGGTAGGGGCGTGCGAACGTACGCAACGTAATTGTTGACACTGGCAGGCATTGGGGAAAATGCATTAATGAAAATAGCTATCAGTTAATATTGAGCCTAATCAGCAAGTGTAGAAACTCCACCGCCCCCACCACCTCCACGTCCACCTCCTTTGCCTGCCACAACTATTGTCTGGCGTCAGGAGTTGCGAGTATCCAGTTACAAGTTGAGCGACGCAAAGCTGGCAAATTTTAATTACTTACATTTCACTTTTTTTCAAACAGGCGGCAGCCGCGCAAGTGCAGCGTCTCCCCCACCCTTCCGCTCACCACCCAACTCCAACTCCAGCTACGGCTCCCAAACGTGCCATAAACACGGCACACGCACGCAGGAGTCGCGGAGTAACTGCTTCAGTCACGAGTGCGGCTCCGGATCCGGGTCCGAGTCCGAGTCCAATTTCGAGCAGCGGGGGGTGGCCTTTAGAGGCGGCTTTTTAAGTAATTACCGTTCGCTTGCCATTCACCTTGAGGCGGCCCCAAAGCGCAGCTCAAATAACCCGAAACCGTTTTGCGAAATTATTTAGACAGCGAAAGTAATCGGATGGCTGGACAAACAGCCAGACAGACTGAGTCGAAGCGGGCAAGAAAACCGAAAGGCAGGCGTAAAATTTAAATAAACTTCAGTGGGTGCAAAATACCAACACGTATGCGGCAAGGCCAACACACGAACCACCCAACCACCCACCCACTGAAAAGGGGGGGAAGCACTAAGAGTGGAGCCGACTTCATTAACTGGCGATTGGCATTGGGCTTGCAAAACGGGCTTGTGTGCGGACCCAAATGGTTGTCCCTGTCCATCGGCAGCTGTTGCCAGTCACGAGGCATTGAGCACTTTTCTAAGCCCATTCAGACGGACGGACCGCGACGGACTGGGGGGGTCTATATAGTGAATTTGTTGTGGCAGCGACCAACAAACGGTGATGAGCACAAAAATCAAGTGATTCTCATTGAGAACATAATTTCAAAGCGAGCCGCGATTAGCGATTAGATAAGTTATGCAAAGAGATAATTGGCGAGGGCAGGTGAGAAGCTGCAATTGTGCTCACAACCAGCTAACAAGCTTTGCAACTTGATGATTTTAAGGTCAGGCCATGGCCTTTCTTCCTCTCCTGTACCAAGATTGTCTCCTGAAATCTTATAATAATCAAACTTCTTTCCTCCTAGTTTTTACTAACTTCTCTTCATCGCTTCTCTTCTCTGAGAAGACTCGATGCGTTTTGTTTAAGTCATCCCAATTAATTTATAGTTTTAACTCTCATACTTCTCTGATTCGCTTCTCTTCCAAGCCAGCAGCAACTTCTTTTATCGTTTCTCTCGCCTCTTTCACACAATATTCAATTGTTGATCCGCTCAACGCTTCTTTCTCAACTTAGTTATACATTGAGTGAATTCCTTTCGACTGGGGCACTGTTCACGGTCACTGTGATGGAGTCACTGTTTGGCTCATCGTTGGCAACGTTGGTGACATTCACGCTGCAAATTCCCTTTTCGCCAACGATAATTACATGTCGTCTTAAGCGGTTCCAGCTAGCACACGAAAGAGGACGTCGGAGGACGGCGGCCTGGTGCGGAGGCGTCCAATGACAATGGCTCTGGAGTAGGTTCTCTTCTGTTAGGAGAGGGGTGTTGCTGCTGCTGCTGCTGCTGCCGTTGCAGTTTGCCAAGTGTTAGTTACATGGCCGCCATTCCGCTGGCACGTAATTTGCTGATTTTGAATTTTGTCTGCGAGGCGGCAAATGAAATGCTTTTGCATTTTAATGCGCCCAGACTGACAGCTGGCCCCATGACAACCCGAGGGGGTGAGGGTAGGGTCTGGTAGGCAGCCAGCAAGTTGATCTTTGTGCGATTCTTGTTTTTTGTATACGTTTTTTTCGCTCTCATTTTTTTTTGTATTTTTTGGGGGGCAAACTATTTGTTGCTGCCTCTGTCAACTCGAGGCTGCTCGGAGATCCACCAGCAGCAGCAGCAGCAGCAGCAGCAGCATCAACTGAAACCAGCCGAAACCCGGGCCAGCGGCCCCGGGCCATTTCTCCCCCGGAACATATTTGCACTGTCTGGCAATTTTTAAGCAATTTCAGCTCGGCTACATGACTTGGCTCGACTTGGTCGCCAATGGGGATGCAGCCAAAGAATGGGGGGATGCTGCTGCTGCTGTTGCTGCTGTTGCTGCTGCCCTTGCTGCTGCATCCTGTTTAAATGTTTTCCCGTATTTCTTTTTTTTTTTCAACAGTCACTCCAGTTGCAGGCGCGTCGTTTAAATTAAAAATAAATTTCACAGTAAACACACATAAAAAGAGACGCTGGCGTCGTTCTCTGCTTTCCTGCTGATGCTTTTCCAGGAGGAGGGGCTCGCTCCAGCCCGAAGATAATAAACAGGCAGCCAGCAACCCCTTCCAAACCCAGCAAGCAAACAAGTATACGACGAGCACATACCCAGCAAATCTAAAAATTGTTAATCAATCAAACGAGGCTAAAGTAAAGATTAAATATTATCTAATTATAATATGTCTAATATAAATCTCTAAATCCTTATGTAGATTTTCACGATTGTAGAAATATATTTCAAATAACAAAATAACGAAACTTTGGAATAAAGAAACATGCATTTTATTCCATTCATTTATTTTTATTTATTAATACGGATAGGTCTTGAACTTCTCCCAAGCAAATAGGTTATAATTTAATATGAATATCTAGCTAACTCGATCTGTTCTTTAATTCTCCGCAGTACAGGGTATATACATAAAACGCAACAAGATACGGCCGGACGTTCAGAAATAGTGAATTTCTTCGACTGGGCGCTGGGATGCGATTGGATGGAATTGGTTTAGATTGGCGGCGTCTTGGCTTTTGTGCCATAAAATGGGCTGCACGCCCTTGAATTTGGCACAACTCATTTGCCAACGTTGTTGTTGTAATTGTTGTTGTTGTTGTGCGAGGATGAAGCGTGCCAAATAGCAACCGCCGCCATCTGAATGAAATACAGCTGCCCGGAATACGGGGGCACAGCACAGAAGATGGCGAGTATAAGGACAAGAATGGGGATGGGGATGGGGAACGGGAACCGGGCGCATTGGCCACCCCAATGTAAGCGAACTGGCTGATATTTTAAGCAACGTTGCATCCGCTGGCAGACAACAATTGGGCGGGAGGGGCGTGTTTTTGGAATGAGATGAGATGAGATGGCAACAGCAAAAACGACTGCAGCACGAGTTTTGCAAATAGCTTTGACATTGACTGCTGTTGCCATGGACGTGGTCGGCCCCCCCCCTCAATACTGGGTGTATGTCTAATGAACAGCAAAACCGTTAACTTAAAGGGATCGATGCGTGGGTTGGGGTGGTCGGGGAGGAGTTGTGGTGGTTCTGCTGCAGCGTTGGGTGTAAAAGGGATTACATTAGATTTAATTTAATTCGATTTGATTTGATTTGATGGAATTGAATTCATTAAGAGCCAGCTCCACGCTCTGAAGTGCTGCACGCGGTGGGTTGCGAGTGGGCGGTGGGGGGCAGTTAAAAATAGTTGCACTCGAGGCACAAAGTCTTGCACTGGAGTGGAGTCGCGAGAGCCAGAAGAATGTCTAATTGCTTTGGGGTGTCGCCTTTTAAACATAGAACACACCGCCGATGGCACCTCCGGTTTCTCGGGGAGTCTCCATCTAAATTAGTCGCCTAACGGAAACATTACTTTGTTCTGCGAAACATGGAATTTCAAAAAACATTTTCAATATGCGGGCTAAACGTTTTTGCCGAGAAAAACGCTGAAAAACTTGCTAGCAACATGGCGAAAATTAAAATGATGCGATTAAATGAATAATAAATGTAGTATAAATATAACAGAAATGTAGTTATATAAGTTTTAACAATTTTTAATCAGCTAAAAGGGAGAAGAAGAAAATATTTGAATACTTCTTGTCGACTTGGAGAGTTGGGTTTTTCGCCTCCCATTTTCGAATAAATTTTCTTTGCCATTGCGACCTCAGCTCGTGACCTACCCGACACAAATATAGCGGAGCCAACTGGATCGCTTCTCTCGATTGTGCATTGTTTATAAACAATTGTGATTATCGTTGGAAAATGCGTATAGGACCCATCCAGAGCCAGGCGCTATCAGCGTGCTCTCTCGCATTCGCCCTCTCTTTCTGTTGTTATCTAGCTATGCATGTGTAAATTTAGACCAGAGAACATTGATATTCCCATGCGTGGACCATAAATTACACGACAATTACCCGGCAGCAGCACCACCAAAAAAAAAAACCACGCACACACACACGCACACACAGGCGAATCGGAGAGAAAATTGGATGAAGCGCAACGTGGCGAACACTTCATCACTAAGGCATACCGAGCCAGAATCTAACAAACACCCCCCTCCGCTCACCCACTGGCTGGCCTCAGCTGCAGCGACCACCCCCCCACCCCTCGTCTTGGACTGCTCGATATATTTACTTCTCGCTCACACCTCGCACTCACACGCGTAGTTTAAATTGCGCTCGATGCGTCGTGCCATAAATTTTCCACACACACAAAAATAAAAGAAGTTAAAATAAACATTTTCCTTGGTCTTTTTGGGAAATATCTTTTGCCTAGCGCAGTGTGTCAATGCGCCAGCCCGTCAGCTTCTCTGTCCGCCAGTCTGTGTATCGATTCAATTATGCACGATCTCAGAATCGGCGCATCATGCGGACTGAACTGATTAACACGTCGCATCCAAAAGCGGCTCCCACAGTGTTGACGCTCGTCTTCGGCTGTTGAATCTTCCTGCTCACCACAGCTCACCCGATCATTATTTGCTTCTCTTTTTATACACTGAACCCATTGAAAATGAGTATTACGGGTTGCATGGTTTTGTGCAAATCTATGCAATAGGCATTTCCGATATATATATTCTTGATCAGGACGACAAACTGAGTTAATTTAGTCTGCTACAAAAACATAGAGACCTATACTTTTTGACTCTAGATTCTGATCAATAATTTTTCGATAACTTGCCGCGTTTTATTAATATCGATAAAAATCGATTTCAACCAATTTATGTTATGTTATGTGTTATGCTTGTGAAATGTTTGCTAAAATTAGATCACAGGGTTTAGGGTATCTCCTAGTCGGGTGATCCCGACAAGAGCCTTCTCACTTGAAGTTTTTTTTTGGCAAAACCTGTGCCAGACACAAGCGCCCATTCACGATCGCACCATATGCCAGCGTCTCAAGCAAGATGTTGCCGCTGTTGATTGCCTGTCCCAGCGCCGAGTCCGGATTTTGGTGTCGGTGTGGGGAGCGGGGAGCGGGGAGTGGCCGAAGTTGTTGCGGGTGCAACAGCTGCGACTTTGATTGCGGCTTAGCGGAAAGAAAGAAAAGAAAGGAAAACAGCAGAAAAAAAGCTGCGATTTTAGCTGAGTGTCATGACAGCATTGACCTCAGGCGAATTCTTCAATTTGGGCAACAGTTGCTGCTGCAATTGGCCAAAAGCCCACGCGGTGCCACCCCCAGCTGTGGCCATAAATTTACAATTAAGCTCGAACTGGCTCCGGGACTGGAGTCGGGGCTACCTCAGTGGCAATGGCAAAGCCAGCTAAATTATAGGAGACTACGCCAAATGATATCCAAGCAATCATCTTAATGATGAACACCAGACACAAAGAAGCCACCCAACAGGGCCAAGAACCAAGCAAGTGGTGCAACAAACTACCTGACGCTATCATATGCACCATGTGGGCTAAATAAATTCATCAATAAACTAGCAATTCATATATATAATTTTAAATAAATTATTCCTGCAAAAGTTGCATTATTTAATTTAAATATTAAGCTGACAGAATATTATCAATTTTAAGTAGCAAACTTTGTAAATCAATAATAAATTGTAATATTCCAAATTTTGGGCTTGGGTATTTTAAAGTTACGAAATTTTTTTTATCAATTACCTTGTCTTGAAACAGTAATGAACAATTTTTAAATAAAATAAATTCAAAAACAAAGTTTTACTAAAACGTTTGCTAATCCCGCTAAGCCCTTGATTTTCTTTAAGTAGTTGCAATTGAAGCTTTCGCACTTTGCAGTGCCAAAAGTACTTACTGAGGCCACTTTGTTGTGTATTTATTATTCGCCTTCCAACTTCCCTGCTCTCGCAATTAAACACAGTGTTTTAGCAGCTAAAGAAGTTTGCCTTCTTACAATACGTTTTGTTTTTTCTCTTTTGGTTGGCCTGTGGCGCTCTTAACAGCGCCTCTGCTGGCGGTTAACAGTGGCTTAGCATAACAGCGCGCAACACGTTCGAACATGTTCGTGTTGGAAGCGTTCGGTTCGGCATCCGTTGTGCCTGAATCTGAATCTGCACCCTCACCTGCTGCTCGCATTGCGTTTCGTTAGCTCGTGGCGTGCGTTTCGTGTCGGCGGACTTAGCCCGAAAACCAAATAAACCGATTTCGACAGCGTCGTCTTCTCTCGTTCACTCGAAAACATTATCCAAAGACAACGTGCGTTCTTTTATTTAAAATATAAACAAAAAAAATTTTTTTTGTCGAAGAAAAGATAGAAAAGCAAAAATATGCAATTTACTTGAATTTATAAATATATTTTTTTGAGTGTTTGCAAAAGTTTTGAAAACAAATAAATGAATTAAAAAAAAAAAAAAAAAAAACTGCAGTGTGGATTACCAGTGTGAAATCTCACGAAATTGCAGCCATTTCAAGAGTTATGAAGTGCATGCGTTGGCGCCGCAGCAGCCGCAGCCGCAAGGTGCAACATTAAAAAGTGTCGAAACAACAACAACAAATTATATATGAATAAAAAATAAAATAATAATAATTGTAAGCGCCGCTTGTCAGTGAAATTTCCCAGCTGTTAATGTACATTTTTTGGCGTGACATTTGAGCTTGCAACAAGCAGCAGACGCAGTTACAACAACAACAACAGCAACAATAAGCAGCCGCTTTAAATGTGAGTACAGCAAAAACCATAAACCGCTTTTGGCCAGTCCGAGGCACAGCCGCAGCATTTGCCACTTTTACTTTATACCCGTTACCCCGGCACACTCCACACACACAACAAGCTCTCAACGTATTTATTTTTATATATTTTTGACATATTTTTTTTGTTTGCAAAATGTTGCTCAACATGTGCGTAAATATTGAAAGCAAACAAAAACAGCAGCAAAAAAATAAACGCGTGCAACGCGCTTCAAACTCATTGCAACGAGTGCAAGTCCATTAAGGATTTTCGATTTTGGTTTTAACCCGCTTTATTGTTATCTCTGCGTGTGTGTGTGCGTGTGTGTGTGTGTGTGAGTGGGTGGGCGGCGGGTGGCTCTCGTCAAGCCAACACTTCGGCCATGCTCAAAAATGTAACACGCGCCTGAGGGCTCCTCTTGGCGCACTTTGACCTTTCCAGTTTTGCTGTTCTGTTTACCCAAAACAGTTGCCGCCAAATATTTTCCATGTGTGTGTTAGTTTGTGTGTGTGTGTGTTTTTTTTCTGCCAGTGAAGTCAGTTAGCCAGTTAGTCAGTTGGCGAGTAGGCTGTGCCCTCCAGTTGTGGCTGACATTTGGCGATTGAACCTCGTCGAGCGACGCCTTTGTGAGTTGACAAGCTAGCGCTAAAATTCAAAGTTTGAACATAGAAAAAAACGCATGGGCGTTGCAATAGGAAGGGTAGCAAATTTCTACAAGATATATATAACTTTGTAACTTTAAAGGCATTCGCAATAAGCATTGAAATTTGTAAACACATTTTTTAAGTATAAATTGATTTATTTGAAATAGTCAAAGTTTTTGGCTATAGAATTTCTTGGCAGTTGCAGTTGCTTAAATATGTTCAAAACTTAAATTTCTTAAATCGTCTGGCATTACTCTTAGCCACTTTGTTGAGTTAGCAGCCAAGTTTTTCGTTTAGCAAAGAAGAATAATTGAAACTTTACATTTTATTTACTTTTTAATAGTCTGCATTCAAAACAGTAAAAAAAAGAGATTTAATCTTATAAATAAATTTACATATTTCTTGGAAAAACCATGCTACATACTACAAAAAAAAAGTATATATATATATAGTGTAAGTCGGAAACGATATCTTACAATTTGAAAGATCGCTCTTCAATGCCAGAAGCTGATCACCTGCCCCGTAACCATGCCCCAAATTGTCTGATCGCCGATCGTTAAGTAACAATTTTCAGGTTTCTGATTCAATTAGACGACTTCTTGACTTTAGCTCCGCTGAGCTGTCACGCGCTCTGCGGCAATCACAATTAGTAACTGCTCTTCGAAATGTCTCTGCGCCTACCCCCCACCACCCCCCTAGCCCTAGCCAATGGTGGTAAATGATTTATGACTGCCGAAAGATGGAACTAGGCATAGAAACGGAAAAAATAATTTTCAAATAAAACAATTATCTTTGCTGAAAGACAAGAATCTCAACAAATCGTTGGCTGTTGCGCTAAATACCCAAAATGGAGCTGAAGATAATGAAGAAGAAGACAACTTTGAAGCGTGGCTTTGGGCAACGCTCGAAGCGGTTGGTGGTGTGCAGCCTGTCCTTGCCACACCTGGGCATTAAGAGGCAGCAACCAGAAGGCGCAGCCAGTTGCAACTTGCTCCTCATAATTTGGCCCAATTTGCTGGCGTTGCAAATTGCTAAAATGTCTGGCAACGACAGCCGGCGGAAGTGCAACATGCTCAAGTAACTGTTACTGGTTGCTCCTGTTTGTTGTTGGTTGTTCTTGTTGTTGTTGTTGTTTGTTGTTTGCTGTTGCATGCCGTTGTTGTTGTTGTTGCTGTTTTTGTAACTGTACTCGTATTGATTGTACAGCAGAAAAAAAAACATAAAGTCAAAAGCAACTGACTGTGAGATACCTCGTAAACCATAGTTGAGCGTGCTATTAATTTGCAAAATTTCTGTGGAAGATGTTAAAATTCAGAAGGCTTGAATTTGTTATTAACTTTTAACACATAACAAAATTACACTGAACAAAACGAAACGTTAGAAAAGTCTAAAATTGCCTAACATGGGAAATATGTTTATTTATAGGGTATTATTCTTACAAGCATCTCGTACAAAATATGTGAAATAGATTTCAGATCCTACAAACCGTTTTTAGTGTCTTACTGAGCAAGTTACGAATGTTATCACAGGAACTTAATACTCGATATTTTCAGTCTATATATATCTTCTTCTATATATCTATATACTTTTTGCTTGCCTGATAAATATTTTCAGACACAAAATCATTATACCCATTTTCAAAAATTTTTAAAGGGTAAAGAGTGCACAAAAAAAAACAAAAAAAAGGAATGAAATCAAGCTGGCAAGCGGAACCCTTCGATAGACGGTGGCAACACTGGTTCGATCGTTTTGACGCGTCCTCGTCAGCATGTCGAAAGTTTGTGCTGTTGGTTGTTGTTTTGTATTTTTTTTTTTTTACTTTTTTTGTTTTTTTGCTGTTGCTGTTGTAGTTGCTCTTGTTTTTATGAGCCGTCCTGTCGCTTTGTTAGCTCTTTGCATGCCACAAATTATGCTGCCGCCGCCTGCCGCCTGCCCCCAACCGCCTTGCAACGTGCGGCCTGTCAGTCCATCAGCATTTTTGACAACTGATGCGATCGAAGCTGCAGGTTGACGTTGCCCCGTCTCCTGTTCCATTGCTCACTGATTTCTCTTGCAGCTGCTGAAAGTTGCTGCTGCTGCTGCTGCTGCGTGTTGCTTCTGCTGCTGCTGCATGTTGCTGCTTCAATAAGTTCTCATATCTTTAAGTAGGGACGTTGCGGTCCATTGTTAATTTGGTTAATTGGAGGCAATTGAAAGTCACTTTGCAGTTCATGAAGTTCCATCGCCGAATGGCTACAGAGAGGGGAGGGGAAGGGCGAGAGGCAAAAGGCGGCACAACAGCATCTTGCTTCATGTGGCAATATACGTTTTACGAGCGTGTTGCCTGCGTTGTCGCCAGACTAATTAAAATATTTGCACTCAAATGCTTAAGCAATAAATATTTGTCAAGCTATCATCATTAGACAACAACGTCGACGACGACGACCCCACTTTGGAGCATGCCAAATGGAAATGGACATGAAGACAACAACAACAACAACAACTGCAAGACAAGAGCTGCAAATGAAAATGAAAATACATATATATGTATGTTTATATATATATATATATGAAAACGAACTCATGAAAATTAAAATGAGAATGAGAATCTATGAGCGGCACTTCTAAAGTGTCCCACTTTCATGGGGAAGGGGCTCTTGTACAGGGGTGGTGGAGGGGAGCGGGGGTAGCTGTGTGTGTGTGTGTGTGCTTGCAGCTAGCTAAGAGCGCCCCCAAGGCACTGGCCTGCATTTTGGATGAGCTTTAATGGCACCGCCTTAATGCAACTGGAGCGTCCATCCGCATATTGCTACCCAACCCCACCCACTTCCCCCTTTCTCCCCGTATGCCCCGATACCTCGTCGATGGCAGCAAACAGAACGCCAATTAATAGTCATTGATGGAAAAGTTGAACCAAAGCACATTCAAGTTGAAGTGCGCCCCGTTTTTGGTCTATCTCGAGGGTTGCCAGCTGCCCAACTACTTAAGCATGTGTGTGTGTGTGTGTGTGTGTAGTTCGGGCATGTGCATGGAGGGTTGGCAGCTAGCCCAAAAGAAAAAATAAAACAAAAAAAAAATAGAAAAGCAACGCTGTCAAATTAGTCCAAATCCAAATGGCAAATAGAAAGCCAAATGTGCATTTCAAATGGCCATAAAATTTGCCTATTGTTGGCAGCGGCTTTGCCAAAAACCATAAGCGAATATTACGAGCAGCTGCCAGAAAAAAAAAACAAGAGAGCTCAGTATCTGCGGAATGCAGACAACTAAATACCCTTGCCGAAATAAAGAATATTTATTTTGCGTAGAAAAGTCACCCTTGAATACGGCATAATAATAATAATAATAATAATAATTATAATAAGTATGCATTTTCAATGATATTTTTGTCAACTTTTGTCACAAAGTTATGATACCCTCGACAAGTGTATTTTAAAAAATAAAATAAGAAGGCTTAAATCGACATTCGGTTAATTCAAAGCCCGAAATACAAATAGCTAATTTGTAATTTGAAAACAATTGCAGCTGCTGCATCTAAACTAGGCTTATTAATTAATTGTACATTGGCAATTGAAAACATTTTTATAACATCTGTCTCGCTGTCTGTCCAATGCAATTTTTTCGACGCTATTAAATCAAAAAACTTTAAACTTGGAATATGTACTCGTTTTAGATAAAGCTTTAAGATTTGTATTGGCACACATTTCAAACTCACATAACTTCGTCAAAACTGAACCGATTTTAATATCTGATAGCATTTTCAAAAAACCAATTTTTTTAAAAATTTAGGTATGCTAATTTATATTTTTAATGGATTGTATTGTATAAGATTGTATAAGTATAAGAAACAACATTAAAAGTGATTCTGAGGGGGTCAAATGTTTGGTCAAACATAATGCCAAAATTGACAAAAATTTTGAAATGTTAAGTTCTGAAATCTATGGCATTCATATTTTAAGCTCGTCAAAACTGAACCGATGTTCAAGTTCGTCGGCATTTTGGTCATTATTGGGTTTATTATATGAATTTTTGAGCATAAAATGATCATCGCATACACTATCCTCCATTGTCACATATTTAACTGTTAGCCAAGCATCCGCTTTGCACACAATGCAACAATTCGTGCATTATTTTTGTTACCTATTTCCACAAATCGGCGCGCGAGCGAGCGAGACAGATGGAGAGGGAGATAATCGAGTTTTTATATGAAACGGATACTGGGTATTTCCTGTGAGGTAGCTCAAGTGATCAATGTATTAGACGTGCATATATCCATTAATAAAAATTGCATCTACCGGCAACGCTCGCTCGCAGTTAAGCTAGAGTAGTTGCCATTACCAGCACCTTGCCCCGCTCCCCGTCCGCTCCCCATTGTGTTGGGCTCCCCCAATGTGATTTCTAAGCAGCGTCTGCGACAGAACTTATGAAAATGTTTTACAATATCCTTTTTATGTTATTACAAGTGTACGTCCTTGTCGCCAGCTTTGTCAAAATGTCTGGCAACGCTTCTATGTTATTTTTATTTTTATTTTTTTTTTGTATTTTTGTGTGTGTGTTTTTTTCTTGTACTTTTTTTTCGCCTTTACTTCCTGCTGCTTGCGCACACAGAGAGACGCCAGGGCGGGTGGAGCGCGGTTGACGCCTTCGCCCGTCGACAACTTCGCGCTGCGTTTGAATATGTCATTACTCGTCGCTGTTTGCCACAGCCCCTCCTCGGGCCGCCCTCTAACCAAGAGCAGCAACAATAACAAGAGCAGCAGCAGCAACAACTACAATGTTGACGCTTCGTCCTTTAGCTCAGCTCCCGGTCTCGTTCCTGCTGCTACTAAGTCTGAAGCTCGTCAGCAAGAATGTATGCTGATATGTTGTTGTTGTTGTTGCTGTTGTTGTCGTCCAATGCGTTAGTGGGTGGCTTGGCAAACGGAAGTGACAGTTGAACATTCATTCATTCATTCAGTCAAGCCATGTGCCCGGCACCCAAACCCAAATTCAAACGCCTCAGTTGCCAGTTGCCGGTTGCCGGTTGCCGGCTGCCAGTTACTGAAGCCCTTCCCCTTCCCTTCCCTTCCCTTCCCGCCATCCCTCACTTAGTCGGCACTCTAAGACGTCCGACGATGGCAAAAATCAAGCCAGCAACGAAGGCGAACATAAAGGAAAAGCTTGACGGGCCAAGTAAAGCAAAAATTCTATGGCAATTTGGCGGCATGTGTGTGTGTGTGTGTGCTGGTGTGTGTGTGTGTGTGTGCGAAATGTCTTCGTGGCGCTCCTTGCCGGAAACACAACGCTATGACTGAGCGGAAGTTTTTTGGAAGCGCATAAAATTATTATGGAGTCGTCTTCCATTTTTTTTATTTTATTTTTTTCATCGTCTTTGTCGTTGACGTTGCCGGCGCGTCAATTGCGTCAGGACCTTTGGCTAGCACTTCATAGTCCTGCCAAGCTTTTTATGGCCGGGCATGCCTGCCAACTCAACCGCTATGACAGCAACCCGCTCCCCCTCTCAAACCGACCAGCCCCCCTCCACCCCATGTGTGCATGAATTCACTTAAGTTCATGCAGCGATTGGTTCAGCGCCAGCTTGAGGCTTGTGTTTTTGGTGCCTCAGTATTTCAATATTTCAGCTTTTCAATATTTCAATGTATTTGAGCTTGAACTCCAGCTGGCATTTCTTTGTATCTCTGGCCGTATTATTTTTATGCGCAAATTTAATATTTACATTTGGCCCAAGTGGATTGAGCCTGGCCACTGTTTTATCAACTGACTGACTGACTAACTGACTAACTGACTGACTGACTGACTGAGCAAGTTCAGTGGCCCGGTCTGACCGCAAATGGTTGTCTTATATGTGCTATCTAAATATCTAGATGGCTTGGCTGCAGCAGCCACCAACTTTTTACCCTCCAACCAAATGGCATTTAGATAAGCCCAACTTTGAGAGAGTCGCGCGGCCACAAGATATGCGAGAAGCACTGGCAAATATTTGCGGCCACTGCGGCGGCCTTTTGCCAAAGGAATATATTCCCACACAGACAGATAATTGCTGCCCAAACGAAGAGGAAAATCAAGAACTGCCAACTGAATGCAATTTAGATAACTCGCCGCTACCAAACATTCCATAAGAAATTTATCAATTTGCGGCATAACAAAATTTCACTCAGATATTATATGAAATGACAATAGCGCTGAATCGCCTTTTATCTCTGAGATACATCTTGCAATGTTTTCTTTTCTTTTCTATATATAAATAATATTCACTTTCGTAATTTGGTGCTTTTTTTTTATTACATATGAGATATGTGAATAAGATCAAAGCGGGTGCAATAATATAGTTCCACTTCATTTTAAATTATTGTTTTTGTTTTTGACTATTAATGTAAAAATTAACTGTAAACAAATTTGAATACATTTATATCAGCTGTCACATCAATTTGCTGTGACTCACTGCTATGCTCAGTTGCCGCCCACCCAACCCCCAACCCCCGCCCATTCCAGCGCCAGCTGTTCCTTAGCTTGGCCGCCTTCTTTGTGCTGCTCCAGTTAAACCGAGTTGTAGTTGTAGTTGCACAACTCCCTCCTCCGTCACAAAAATAAACGCAACCCTCTGACAGCTTAGCATTGTGAGTCTCTCAGCGCAACCCCCCCGCTCGCGTTTCGCCCACGCACTTGCCACCCCTCGGCCTCTGGCAGGATGACTCATGCGACTAGCCGCGGCTTTGTCTCATTTGCTATGCCTATTTTATTTTGTTTGTTATTGTTTTTTTCTCTCCTTTTTGATTCTGGTTTATTACGCCCCCCCACCCCACCCCCCTTCTGCTGCGTAAATTAGCGCATTGGCCAGCTGACTATGGACAGCTGACACCCCCGAGCTGAGCTCGATCGGAGGGTTGGCCGAGGGTAGCTACCCCCAAATAAAAAATTCGAATGGAATAGAATAGAAAAGCCAGCGCAGCTTATAACACAGTTCTCCCAATCAGTTTCAGCTATTTCTATTCTCATTTCATGTTTTTTTTTTATTTTTTATTTTCGTATATTTTTTTGATACGATTTTCTGTTGAATTTGTAAAACATTTCAAAGTACAACAAGGACAACAGGCAACCACTTAACGGTTGTTGCCACGTTCATCCATTTTGTAGCTGTCTGTTGTCCCGTGGCCAAGTCCTGGAGTGCGTTTTTTACTCCCACACACACACACACACACACAGAGATATATATAGATATACTTTTATTCAGGCAGACAGAGACTCGACTGATTCATTCAGCAACGGGGTTTGGGTTCCATTTGGTTTGCTTCGGTTTCGTGCCACACGTTTTGTTGTGAGTTCTCCTTGTATTTTTGTGTGTTTTCTGTATTTTCATATTTGTTGTTGTTCTTGTTGCTATTGTTGTTGTTTTCTTTTTTCATTTTTTATTGCATCGCATGTTTTCTTATGAATACGTCGCATATATTTCACTTTTATGCCACCCGCACCCGCTATGCCCCACCCCACCACTTCCTCGCACCCTCCGCTACCGAACATTTCCGCATGCATTTTCGTTAGGCTCTGGCGCATGCAAAAGGATAATAGAGCCAGGCTCATGAATCATGGCCTGCTGTTTATCAAATGCATTCGGCGGCAAGAGGGGCTGTCGTGTTGGGGAACTGAAGCTCTGTGAAGGAACAACCCTATCTGTGGTTACTTATAGGCTCAACCGCCCCTCCGCCCCCAACACCGCCCGCACAAATATGTCAATTTTTCAATTTGTTACGTGTATGCAGGGCAAACAAGTCAAAAATGCCACCCGCAAACTGACTGACTAAAAGATACCCTTACCTAACGTAAACACGCCACAGGTTAACTTTATATTCCCAATTTTGGTTGAGTTTTTTTTAAATTAAAATACGGATACCCATTACTTAAGTGACTCCATCTAATGTATAAGTAATTGATACTACTTAAACTATCTCGTACAGGCATAAGTCATTTCTATATCTCACATATAGAAATGAATACGATTTCATAAGTTGCAGTTTAGTTGAGTTATTCGCAACTGAAAAATACCATAATAATTTTTAGCACACAAAATGTTCTTTTTGCTGGTTTTCAAACTTAGACAACGAGTTTGTGAGCCAAATTCAAAACAGTTGCAAACTTTGCACACAAACCCCATATACCCTGTACAATGGACGACAGCTAACAATGCCGTAGAATACGTGGCAGAAATTGTTGCAAATATTTCCATCAGTTATCTCGGTTGTCTCTCTCCGTCTGGCCGATGCCTTATGTAGTTGTATCTTTCAGCATTTGTCTCCGGCTTTGCGTAATTCAATTAAAAACTTGCATTAGCAGCATAAAACAAGAACTCTCTGAGCTGGAAGAAATATTTTATATATCTATATGTGCATATGTATGTGAGTGTGTGCATGTGTGTGTGCATTGCAATTGCTACGTAATTTTCCAACTACTTCGAGTTATTCTTGGTCAGCTGCGCTTTGAGGCAATCCGTAAGCCAGCTGGAATTTTGAGGTCTGGTCAGGCTTAGTGGACAGCAGTTGCCAAGGAATATGGCATTAAATTTAGCTTGAAATTAAATCCGATTTTAGCTGCAGGCGGGTTCAAATTCTGCTAAGGGCAGCCAGCACAGGTATGAGGTACAGAGTACAGGGTATATATATGCCTATAAATTTTCAATATATCTAAACATAAAAGGAGTGCTGCTATTGTGGCCATCAGTGAGTTCTTAAAGCCTTGTTCGCAATTATGCGAACTGCGTAAACATGTCGATTTTATGCGAAAAATGCGTGCCCCCAGCCGAGACGGACCCAACCCGACTAGACCAGACCAACAGGCTATAATATGTCTCATAAACATTTTGTGATACACACACACACAAACACACACACACACACACACACACACACATGTATTACCCTGTGGCCATATGCGGAAGCCGGCGCGACCTAACACGACTCGTGCGTGTTTATGGCCAAACAGCAGCAGCGGCAGCAGCAACAACGTCAATAAAAGCAATAACAACAACAAGAGCGCACAATAACAACAATTAATATGTACACAAGAAAACCTTAAATTAATAAGCTGACTTCTATTGTACACAACATAACATACAGTATACCCTACACAAATATACAAATATTAATGTGTATATTTTTCTTGCAGCTTTGACAAATTCGCTGCTCAAAGTGGAAGTCGGAGTCGGAGTCGAAATCAGAGGCATAGCCACAGCCTTGAGGGCAACGGTAAGTCCATTTGACAAATATTTCTCAGATGCGAACAGCCGCAATCAAATACCAAAAATACCAACTACAAATTCGAATACTTGATAAACTTGGCCAAAAAAAAGTTTGCTGTTTGAACTTTGGCAACAATCAGTTCCGATTGCATGAACAATTTTAGAACTCAAACTATTTGCCAACAAACTGATCTTCATATACATATAACCTGTGCTAATACTAATCTTTAATAATCGATAATAATAATATGAATTAATATTTTGTGAGAGTATATTTGATTTTTTTAAATTTTCTACGAATAATCACTGGTAATATATTATTTACAATTTTAGTGCAAAAAGCAGCCATCAAAATATATAAATTGCAAAGCTCTGCTTAATTTAAAAATAAATAAATAATAGCAAATATTGTAAATTTAGTCGTACTCAACTAGAGCAGCTTTAAAATGTTTCAAAAATTCTTTTATTTAACTCAATTATAAACAATAAAAATCAATCAAAAATAAAATTATTATTTGGTAGACCTTCTACACCAAAGACTTAATGATGAAAATTTGAAAACTTGCTCAGTTTAAAATATATTGTTTATTTAGTTGATATAAAATGCACAAATATGTTTGTCCGCATCAATTATTTATGAGGCCTGCATTTGACAGTTCCAACTATATGGGATGTGAATTGGGTTTGTTTTCGCTGGCTTACGGCCCGGGCTAAATATGTTTTGTATATACAAGTAGGAGAAGCTTATAACAAGCGGCGAGTTTGCATTACAAAAAAACACAACAGCAGCAGCAGCAACAACAATCTGAACAACGGCAATGACAACGATGGGACACTGCCCACGCCAAGCCCTTCGAGAGCTGCTGCTTGGGAAATCGAGTTAAGAGCTGCAGGCGCAGTGGCTGACAACTCTGGCACTCGGCTACAGCGGGCAACTCTGCCTGTGTGTGTTTGTTTGTTGGCCAAGTAACGTGCCCAGAGTTTCAGCGTTCATAATAATTAGTTATAATCGGATTTAGTTGGACGACGATGGCGTTGTCGATGGCGATGGCAATGGCGATGGCGATGTCGATGGCGACAACTTTGTCGAAGGTGTCGTATGGCTGCGCTGTGGTTGCACGGTGTTAGCTATTGCAAAGACGCCCACACGTGAACGGCAACTGGACCGACCACAAACGAACTGAAAACCCATAAAGAAAAACTCGAACGCGACTGCAGTCAGTGAGTGGGTTGTTGTTGCTGCTGCTGCTGTTGTTGTTGCTGTTGGTTTGTCTCTGCTCCAACGTCAGTTCATTATTATGCTCTTTTCTAACACGTTTTGATTCGATTCGTTAGCCCAAAACTCTCAATGCACTAACTAAGCCAGCCAGCCAGCGTCTGACATCTCGACATCCAAGGGGGTGGGGGAGGCCCCACAGCGACAAAACCCGAATTCATGCAACGGACCCCCTCCCACTCAAAAAAGATACAAAAATATATATACATATAAACTAAATATATGAAAAATAAAACCTGAATAGCAAAAGTCTTTTATATAAACTTGCATATGTATATATATATATATATATATAAAATTTATTGAATTGATTTGTGTTTGTATTTCTTTTTGATCTCAAACAGTTTTTTTCTCTTCGTTTTATCGCTGAACGTTCACCTGTGCGCCCCGTTGGTTGCACTTTCCGCGCCCAAATGCTGCGTCATGTGGCTATTGGTTATGGGGGCTCCGACTTTCGGTATATAACTCAATTAGCTGGCAACGGGTGGGGCAACTGTGGCAGCGCTCAAGCCGAGTCCAAGCCGAAGAACAATGTCAAATACCTGTCAAGTGAGGAAGCATCGTTTGCATTGTGTATTGAGTAGAGAAAACAGGAGTCTGAAAGTAGAACAGTACACTCAATAAAAAATACTATATATAAGAAGAGAAAATTTACACTGTATAAAAATAAGGAATTGTTCTTACAAAAATATATTTCGAATCTATATGTATAACCTACTTACATTGAAGTAGCTTTTGTAACTGCTGTCAAGTGAATTTAATGTGAGCATTATTCCGAGCATGTGACTAAACGAGTATTATGAGTATCTAGTTGGTTGGCTTAAAGTACTTCTGTCCCCCCCTTTAGTTGGCTACTGTTGGGCTGTTTGAAAAGAAACAAAAAAAAGCTGCACAGAATCCAGTTTTGTGGTCATTTCACAACAACAACAAGCTTACAACATAGTCCTCAATTCTTTTTATTATTGTTGTTGTTGCTGTTGTGTAATAAATTGGTACGGATCCATCTTGGCCAGCCCACACGACCTTTCCACGCGTCAAAGTCTTTTGGCAAAAGTGTGGCTTAAATAGTTTTTTTTTTTATTATTTCTCGTTTTGTGTGTGTGGGCGAGCGAGCTGGGCCGGAATGGAGCTAACAAAACGATCGACGGGGCATAAAATATGTTAATAAGTCTTAAAGCTATACAAATCTTAAGTCGGAGTCAGACTCGAAGATCGAAGCCCAACCAACTTGCCGTGCTGTTGTAATACAAAACCATAAACATGAATTTCTTCACAGATTTTGACAGCACTTTGGATTGGAGTCTGAGTTTGAATTCGAATTCGAATTGGAATTGGAATCGGAGTTGGAGTTGAGCAGACAGCTGGCATGATTTTCGAGCTTGCGTGTCATTTTGGGGCTGGTAACGAACAGATTTGAGGGATCGATGCTGCGCACTCTCCCATTCTCACCAGCTGTCTCTCCCTTTCTCTCTCTCTCTCGCTCACTTTATCTGTTTCGGTCTCTTTGTGTGCCTGTCTTAATTTCCTGCTGCGCCCCTTTGCTCGTCTTTAGCTTCGCAGTTGTTGTTCCTGCTGCGGCTACTGTTGCTGTTCTTCGTTGTTTCTATACCCTTGCGGAGGGTACTCAAATTATATCACGAAATATGCGACGTCGTTTCCCATCAACAAATTTTCTTAGCTATCTTTATAAAAAGTTTCCATATTAGAAACAATTGCACAAATATTATAATTAGGGATATTATAAATTTTAGATATCAATTGATGTCTTTTTGTATAAATTTAATAACATATTAATTCGGTTAAATTAAAATTAAAAAATCTATGTATTGTTTAAGTACCGAACTATGATTGTTCAGGTTCTACACGTAATAAAATAAAATATTATTAAAAAAAACAACTAAGAAAACATAAAAATTGTAGTGAACATCTTTTGCATGTCTGCAAGAGTATTTCATCTTTGGCTTTCCGAAGACACTTGTTCTTTTTTTTTGGGTTTTTTTTTTTGGCTGCTCTTGTTGCGGCGGCAACATCTTCTTTTCTCAATTTGGCCTTCGCACGCTGCTTCTCCCCAGCCGCAGACCCACAGCACGAAATCAGTTAAGTTCAGGTGTTCAATTTACTGATTGAAATTCTGTTTCGATGTGGCCGGGCAACTTTCGTTGAGCGTCCAGTTTTTTCTTGTTGTTGTGTCAACTTTTTTTTTTAATTTTGTATATTTTTTCTTCTTGGTTTTTTTTCTTCTTCTTCTGATTTTCTGCTTGTTAAGCTGCGCATCGAGTGGAGTTTTTTTTTCAGTATTTTTTTCTTTCTTTTGGGGAAGGCAGGCACATATGATTTCGTTTCATAATTTTATGCCAGAACGTTGTGTAGCATGTCAGGAATTATGTTAGAATTATGCTAATGATGAGCCCGTGTACCCGTCGAGATGCCGTAATTATGCCCCGGTCCAGCACAAGTTTAGTGCTCTAAAAGCTCGGCGAACCAGCTAAGCGAAAGGCAAAAATACACAACAACAAATTTGGCAACAAAAAAGTGCTGCAAAGTGAACTGATTAAATGTCAAAACGATAAGCTGGCAAATGCTAAGAGCCCGCCAACCGCCCCCCTGCCCCCAAGCAGGGCCCTTAAGAACCACATACATATGCATGGAGCAATCGGAGCTGTCCTTTTTATCTCGCATTTCCTGCGCACAGGACGAAACTGAACTTTTGCTGACTTTGTAGATAGTCCCAACAAACTTGAAAGGACCGCCCACAAGCTCCCTATCCCAGTAGATGTACATATATATATATATATTGTATGTAGGGACTACGAGCCATTAATAGGCGATTTAAGTTTATTTTTTGCCCGTTGGCCCCGGCCTTTTATTGACACTGGTCCGAGCTGCTGCCCCTTTAGCATTTTGCATGGCGCCTTCCAAGTGCTCCACACATTTGTATTGAATACACTCTCTTACAATCCCCCTGCCCCTGTCCCTGCCCCTGTTGATTCCCCTTCTTCGGTTCCATTCTTGTGCTCCATCGGTTGTGTTGGCTTTTTTGTTGGTTTTGCTTTGAATTTGGCCCTTTGCGCCTAGGCGCTGCCTTTTAGTTGATTTGTTCAAGCAAACAAATTGACAAACAAGTGCAGAGACACACACACACACACACAAGCACACACACACACACAAGCACGCACTCACACACACACACACACACACTTATGGGGCTGGACACACAAATTGATTTTAATTGTTAAGCATTCCCTTTTTTAATTGTCCTAATCTCTGCCTAACTCGGGGCTGGCCAATATCCTTTACCTTTATCTGTTGCCATCTATCCTTGTGTAGCTGCAAAAGGCCCCCTTCCGCATTCCCTTCACCACCACACTTGACTCTTTTTGCCTGTCTTTTTGCAGTTGCCATTTTCATTTTGTCAGCAAATGTCCTTTAAGTAGCCCCTTTTTTTGCGAAGGGTTAACCGGTCCCCAAAGGGCATTGCCAGCTCTTAAGTGTGCGTGTATTAGTGTGTGTGTGTGTGTTTTTGTTAGTGTGTTGCGTGTGTGTGTGTGTATATATGTGTGTGTGGAGCAGCAGTTGGCTTTGGCTTAAGGTACAGTTGACACTTTAACTGCTGGCTAATGTGCCAGTTAGGATTGAACTTGATTTGTTTTGCCTCTCTTTCTCTCTGCCTCTGTCTACTGTTATCCTTTATTTTTTCATCTTACAGTGTTTTCATATATATCATTCAAATTTCTCCCAATATTTATTTTATCTCCTTGCATCGTTCTTGTTTGATCGCCTTTTCGTTGACTTCTATTATCTCTGTCATCCCACTGAAGTTCTCTTCCCTTTCCGACCATCTTCGAATTGATGCTTTCAGAAGCTGCTTGCTACAAGCTGTCGGTGGCACTTACAAAAGCTAATTGTTTTCTCAAGTCCACTCTCGCCATCGCAATGGGCAAAGTTCAGAATGCCCCATTGGCCCAAAGAATAAATAGCTCTCTCTCTCTCTGGAGGAGAAAGGCGCAAAAAGGAGCTGCACAGCTGCTGTAGTTTGTGGGTTGCATCAGAACGTACTCAGTGTGTGTGCAGCTGCCATTGTGGCCTTAAATCTTGGCCATGAAATTGGCGTAGAAAGTGGCCCAAGTCAAACCGACATGGCTTAACAAAAAAAAAGAAAAACTTTTGCTACAGCCTAATGGCGAGCGTTCAATACACATTTCTCAAAGTTATTTGTACCAGGTGGGCCTCTCATTGATTTACGAGAGAGGCAGTTCGCCAGTTGGATTGGTCGTCGTTGTTGCCGCCAATGAGGCCAAAACTGTAAATGACAAAAGTCGGAGTCTGAGAGCGAAGGAAGCTGAACATCCGCTGCAGCCTGCATCTAATAACTGAAAGATGATAATAATGCAACTAAGCGGGCCGGGCAGTCGACGTTCGGCTCCACAAACTGGTTCGACCGGAGCGTCGAGCACTAAATAATTAGCATGGGGCGATGGGCGCTGATTCGAGTGTGCTCACATTCATCACAAAAATAACTTCATTGGAGTCGGGCTGCGCGACTCGGGTCTGGTATCGGGCGTTGCCGCAGCACCTGTTCCTTAGTTGCCGGCCCGACTATAAATATCGCAAAGATGTTTGGCATGCTGCGTAAAGGATGCTGCACGCATGCTGCAGCTGCAACATCTTGCGGCCAGTGGCCAGTTATCCAGCAGCAGCAGCAGCTGCTGCCACTAAAGGAAGCCCAATGGCAGGGAAGTGACGCTGACAAAACAAGCTGCCCTCTTCCCGGCTGTCCCTCTGCCCCCCCTTGCTAGCCTGTCCTCTCCCCTTCTGATCGATGCTGCTGCTGCTGCATCGATTGGTTGACCAGAGCCAACTAGAGATTTATGTGTGATAAGCGTCGCCTGAAAATAATTACTGTATCTGCTGCCAGTTGGGGCAACTCTCAACTTGCAACCAGCAGCCAGCAACCAGCAACCAGCAACTGGGAACTGGCAACCGGCAGCGAAAATTGAAAACTGGAGCGGAAAGCGTTTGGAGCGGAAATGTTTTTGTTTGTCGAGTGATTGGCATTTCGGTTTCAAGCGGAGACTCCATGCCTGCCAAATCAGTCAGCTTCAATATGTAGAGTGAGAGCGACTCCAAAGAAGAGAGACAGAGAGAGAGAGAGGGATAGAGGGCGAAGAGAACAGCAAGTAGCTAAAAATTATGTGAATCACTCGAAAAGCTCATAATAAATATTTAATTAAAAACGGCGAACGAATCTTTAATCTAAAATGCGGATATGAGAAATATAAATAAAAGATACATTTATATATAAAATGTGTGTTCTATCTTCTATCTGCCAAAGAGATTGCCATAAAATCAGGCATAAATATACAGTTTGATTCTTTACACAAAACTAAATTGTATTCAAATTCAATTTAAAAATCATAAAATAAATCTTTATCTAGATTTTTTATGCAAAATAGAAACGTTAATTCTTAAGCTTGATTAAAATACTAATTTTGAATATTTCAATTTTACGTCGAGTTTCTAATGAAATTATAAATTAATTGCTTATGTTGAATGTGATTCTTAATCAAGGATTCAATTCTTTTATCAGCATATATTTGTATTTTTATTTTCAAAAATATTGTACATATTCATTTGTTGCAATCGCTAACATACCTCAGACCTGGTAATTATTTCGCAATTTCCCATGGTACTTTCGTATCAACTGACAATAAACCGAAAACTTATGTAGCTGAAAGTGAAATCTCAAGCTGTCCGGACAGTGGCCAGCATTGAGATAAAAAGTACGACAAAAAATAAGCACAAGAAAAAAAATTGTTGTACCAAATGGTGTGGACTGGCGATAAACGAGCGTGTCTATAATCACTTTTAATTAGCGTCTTTCGGTCTCTCGGCCAACAGCAGCAGCAGCATTAAATGGTTCCCAGTCATACGTATGGCCCGAAAACTTAGTGCATGGCTCTAATTTTGAGTCATTTCCAGGTCTTGGGGACCCTTCCCCCCCCTCTCATTCTTCGCTCTCACTCTGAAGTCAAAACGGAAGCAAGCGCGGTAATCTTTTGCTTTGTGCGTTTTGGGCTGCTCTTTGGTTTTATGGATTTCTTCTGCTGCTGCTTCTTCATCTTCTTCAGTGCCATGGCGTCGTCGTTGTTTTTTTTTTATGCCCTGCTATAATTTTCTCTGTCTGCGTGCCTGTGTGTGTGTGTGTGTGTGTGAGGAGCGCCAATTTCCGTATAAATGCAATAAAAACAAATAACAGCCACGAACTACAAGAAAACAAAATTAGTTGAAAAGCAATAGACGCCAAGTGGCGGAAGCGAACTACTTACTACAAAAATAACACATACAAATACAAATATATATATATGTATATATATATATATAGATATGTATACAATATAAGTGTATATAAACTGAAAAAGTGAACAAAAATGCGTGAGAAAATCCAAGACCAGGCCGCACCTGACAACAACCAGCTAACCGCTGACAGGTGAAAGGGGGCAAAAGATGGAGCTGGTATCGGTATCGGTATCGGCGACGGCATCGGTGATGGGAGTGGGGAGTGGGAGTGCAACTGGGGGTGGGGCCGCAGTTGGGAGCTAATCAGCGGTCCCAAAGTGCAGCGCTTAATGACAGCGCAGGAGATATGTGTACGTGTACAAATATATATATATATGTATATATATGTATGCAGACTATATACACTCTTATGTGAAGGTAAATATACATATATTTGTGTAGAGCACTGTTAATATAGCTATTTGTGTGCAATTTATTAAACACATCCTGTGCGGCGACGTTGCCTAAGAATTGAATCGATAAATTCACGTTTATCCATACATATATGCGAGAATATGTGTATATAGATAGATAGATAGATAGATAGATAGATATATATACATATCTGGTTGATTGGGGTTAAGCTCATTATGTTTGCGGGCTTATTGAATGGTAGGCAGACCGGCCAAAGATCGATAATACAATCAATAGCTTGAGCAGAGTTCATTAAATAGTTCATAATTAAAAGGAACTACCCAAATAAACAGCTGATGAACTTAACTATTGATTAATTGTTTAGATTAGAGCGCGGTTCCCAAAATAAATTTAAAGGGGTTTTTGTTTCTTAATATAATTTTCTTTTAAAAACCCTAAACCAAGCCAGCTTTAATTTGATAGAAATACATTTATTTATAAACATTTATATATGTATGTACCTCATCTTACCAGGCATCACAATGTGTATATGTATTTTTGATATTTGGAATAAAAAAAGAGAAACACTTGAAGAGCATCTTTGAAATCTATTTAAAAAAAAGGGTGTCTAGCGGCTGAGTGCTCTGAAATTTGTTGTTATTTTATTTTGACTCGCTTGTCGTCGGGCAACCCTTTTTTTTATTAGAGGCCTCATTTCATATTTTGCCGGTTTGTTTTTTATATTTATGACGCGCGTACATTTTTTACATTCTACGAATTGCTGGGCTACATTTTTGCACATTCCTTGTTTATATGTTTCGGTTGTCGTAAAAGCAGCCTTGGGATCCCTCAGCACAGCGCAGCGCACTTCAAATTCCGCAGACTTTGGCTAATTTGAATGTTATGCGTTTCTTTGTTTCTTTATTTTGCGGTGGGCGATGGATGGGGGGATTCTTGTATTATGTTTTATTTATGTATTGTTGTTCTTTTTCGCGCACGTACGCCTCCGTCTGCACTTGCAGGCACAAAAACATAAATAAAACGAAATAAAAACACGCGCAAACATCAACAATAAACGATAAACAATAAACGCAATAATAATAATACTTGCCGAAGAGCCCCAAGCAATGGTTCCGTTCGACAACAAAGGGAAAAATCGTACATTCTAATTTTTTTTTTCATTTTTGGTTCTTACCTTTTCCTCTATTTTGCTTTGGTGTGCGTCAGTGGCGAAAAAACCATTGCATACTTTTAGCTGCGCCGGAAATTTCGCCTGCACAGCCAACTTCACGCAGCAACTAATCAGCCGGCTTTCTCGCTCTCTCTCCTATTGCAGCTACGCACAATGACAACGAAACGGAAAGAGATAACGCGATGCAGGGACAATCAGCTGTCGAAGACATCGCTGCTGCTATTGGCGCTGTTGAGCATCGATGCGGCTGGGGCGACCCCATCGCTGTATACCACCTACCAGAACCAGCGCTTCGCCATGGAGCCGCAGGACCAGACGGCCGTGGTTGGCGCCCGGGTAACGCTGCCCTGTCGCGTCATCAACAAGCAGGGCACGCTGCAGTGGACCAAGGATGACTTTGGGCTGGGCACGTCCCGCGATCTGAGTGGCTTTGAGCGGTACGCGATGGTCGGCAGCGATGAGGAGGGCGACTATTCGCTGGACATCTATCCGGTGATGCTCGACGACGATGCCAAGTACCAGTGCCAAGTGAGTCCCGGGCCGGAGGGCCAGCCGGCCATACGCTCGACATTTGCGGGGCTAACGGTGCTGGTGCCGCCGGAGGCGCCCAAAATAACGCAGGGCGACGTCATCTATGCAACCGAGGATCGCAAAGTGGAGATTGAGTGTGTGTCAATAGGCGGCAAGCCCGCGGCCGAGGTAAGCAACGTCATCCATGCGGACATGGTCAATGCGACAGTCAGGGCAGGGCAGGAGCTAAACCGAACCAAACCGCACCGCAGCATGTTGAAAGCGCACTTTCACACGAGCTCAGTCGAAACTAATCAAACAAACAATGGATGTCAGTCAGACCGCGCTGCCAAGGTTTGGCTCTGTTACCGTTCGGCCCTGCCAGCTACATCCAAATTGAGCTGGCACTAACCCACAAAATGTTGTCTCTCCTTCCCCCTCGTTTCTCCCTTCGCAGATTACATGGATTGATGGCCTGGGCAACGTACTAACGGATAACATTGAGTATACAGTCATTCCGCTGCCCGATCTGCGTCGCTTTACTGCCAAATCACTGCTGCGCCTCACGCCCAAAAAGGAGCATCACAACACGAATTTCACGTGCCAGGCACAGAACACGGCAGACCGCACCTATCGCTCAGCCAAAATACGTGTCGAGGTAAGCGCCACCCATGCCCCTCCCACCCCATTTCAAATCCCATTCAACTCGCCACCCCACTGAACTGCAATTCCAGCATCATCGGTCTGGTCAGTGAGTGGGTCTAGGCCTTATCTATGGGCCCAGCACAATGCGCTGACGCGTCACAGTCAACGCTCAGAGCCAACTATCAATATTACGTGTTTGCCCGGTGCCCATTTTCCCCAAAACCAGTTTATCCGTTTTTTGAATGGGCTTCTGTGTTCGACACGGCCTGACAGTGATGGGCTAATTCCTACTGAAACATAAGGCACATGGCACCGTCCAGGGGTGAATCCTTAGTGAATGCCAAAGCAACCGCTCACACAGATCTTAGCCAGCTGTCAAAAGCCCCTGAATTGAGCTGAACTGAACTGAACCACCACAATTATTGCCTGGCAATTGCTTAATCAGCTGACAAATTCATAAAGTCCTTCTAAAACTAATTATGATGGGTGCTTAATGAAGTGTCCTGGCCGTATGGTCACAGCTGGCGGCCGCCCCTTTAACAATCAATCTAATCGGTGTCTAGAAATGTTCGCCTTGAATCATTTTTGTGAACTGTAAAAGGTAGAAAGTTAATAAAATATATAGTATGACTAGCCGTCTTGTTTTTTAGGACAGATCTGTCCTTTTTTAAATAATCTATCCAATCGGAAAATCAGTCTCAGAAAAGTTTCTGGTATATTCTCTTCTTCATTCATCAAGCCCAACTTAACCTAGTCATATATCTTACTAATTAATCGATTTTGATTGCTCTCTTTACTTACCGCTCAACAGGTTAAATATGCGCCCAAAGTCAAGGTGAATGTGATTGGCTCTGGAAGTAACTCCGTCCCGGGCTCAGCAGTTGGCGCCGTTCAGCGCATCGTGGAGCATGCACAGGTGCGCCTCGAGTGTCGTGCCGATGCCAATCCCAGCGATGTCCGTTATCGCTGGTACATCAACGACGAGCCAATTATAGGCGGTCAAAAAACCGAGATGGTAAGTGCCCCTCCCCCCTTTCCATCCTCTGCGCGGCTGTTGCGCAATAGAAAAACGTGGCTGCTGGCCCGGCCACGTCCACATTCCAGCAGCGAGCCGCATAATTAGAGCAACTTTGCTGCCGCTGCGATAAAAATGTTGTATAATGCTTGCGGACCGACCGGGCCGAGTCGAGTTGAGTTGAGTTGAGCCGAGCTATTTTGTCATGGCAATTACAACTGGGGAGTTGACCAAGAACCAGTTGCGGCGGCCGGAAAGACATAATGTTCCCACAATTTGCCGTCATTCTCGAGCTCAATCGCAATCTGAAATGCAATCGCAATCTTCATCTGCAGGTCATACGCAACGTGACGCGCAAATTCCATGATGCCATTGTCAAATGCGAGGTACAGAATTCGGTCGGCAAGAGCGAGGACAGCGAGACGCTGGACATTAGCTGTAAGTGTACACACGCCCGTTATCCTTCCATTCCTGTGTCGACTTCGGTGCTAATGGCAGCCCCCTCCCTCCCCTCTGATTAGATGCGCCCAGTTTCAAGCAGCGTCCACAGTCCATGGAGGCGGACGTGGGCAGTATTGTGTCGCTCAGCTGCGAGGTGGACAGCAATCCCCAGCCGGAGATTGTCTGGATACAGCATCCCAGTGATCGCGTCGTCGGCACCAGCTCCAATCTAACATTCAGCGTGAGCAACGAGACCGCCGGACGCTACTACTGCAAGGCGAATGTGCCCGGCTATGCGGAAATATCAGCGGATGCGTACGTCTATCTGAAGGGCTCGCCCAGCATTAGCTCGCAGCGTTCCCAGTACGGCCTCATCGGGGATACGGCGCGTATCGAGTGCTTTGCCAGCAGCGTGCCACGCGCTCGCCACGTCTCCTGGACGTTCAATGGCCAGGAGATCAGCTCCGAGTCCGGTCACGACTATTCGATACTGGTGGATGCAGTGCCTGGCGGCGTGAAGAGCACGCTCATCATACGCGACAGCCAGGCCTATCACTATGGCAAATACAACTGCACCGTGGTCAACGATTATGGCAACGATGTGGCCGAGATTCAGCTGCAGGCTAAGAGTAAGTACCCCAGAAAGAAGAAGCCAAGAGATTCTTTGGCTAACGCTTTTATTTTTTCCCCCCACTCTGTTCTTGTATTTGCGCCACATTAGAGAGCGTTTCCCTGCTGATGACCATTGTGGGTGGCATTTCAACGGTGGCCATCCTGATGGTCCTCACCATCATCATCATCCTGTACTTCAAGTGCAAGAAGCGCACCAAGCTGCCGCCCGCCGATGTCATCAGCGAGCATCAGATCACAAAGAACGGCGGCGTCAGCTGCAAAATGGAGCCCGGCGATCGCACCTCCAACTATAGTGATCTCAAGGTGGACATATCCGGTGGCTATGTGCCCTATGGCGACTACAGCACACACTATAGCCCGCCGCCCCAGTATCTGACCTCCTGCTCGACCAAGTCCAATGGCAGCTCCACAATTTTGCAGAACAACCACCAGAATCAGCTGCAGCTGCAGCAACAGCAGCAGCAACACCACCACCATCACCATCACCAACAGCAGCAGCAGCAGCAGCAGCAACAACAGCAGCAACAACAACAGCAGACCGCTGTGCAGAGCGTTCCGATGACCTTTCTGACCAACAGCAGCGGCGGCAGTTTGACGGGCAGTATTATCGGGGCACGCGAGATACGGCAGGAGAACGGTTTGCCCAGTTTGCAATCGACGACGGCATCGGTGGTTAGCTCATCGCCGAATGGCAGCTGCAGCAATCAGAGCACCGCCACCACCACCCATGTGGTGGTGCCCAGTTCGATGGCATTGAGTGTTGATCCGCGGTACAGCGCCATCTATGGCAATCCCTATTTGCGCACGTCCAACTCATCGCTGTTGCCGCCGCCGACGGCGGTCTAAGCGGCGAACGACCCAATGGGGTCACAGACAGCTCTGTGTGTGTGTGTGCGGCCCCAGTGGATGCACGCAGTAGCAAGCAGCCGCCCAAGCAACCACTCGTAAGACTGATCTCAAGGGCAGAGGGCGCGCGCGCGGTGCACGTTGGGCGCCAGAGAGCCACAGAGCAGTCGAAGGGTAAGTTTGGCCGACCCTTCAACGTTTTTAGCAACCAAAAATTCGCATTGTATAACTTAAGGTTAAAGAGCTCATGCCACATCTGATTAGGCAGCACATAACTAGGCTAACTTAACGCATATATATATGTATATGCAAGCTAGTGGACTACTAGACCTATAACTAACTACAGACATACTTAGTATTCTATTTTAATTTCACATATAATTACAAATAAGGGTTTTTTTATGTAAAATTTAGTTTTTCGCTATTTTAAGCGGCCGAACGACTAAAGGCCAGATTTATATAGACTATATAGTTGATTAAGATAGAATGTTGCGCACTTAAAAGTCGTTAGAAACTTGCTGCATGTTAAGAAACGCCTTACAAAGATTATTTATTACAGAAAACATAAACAAAAGAGAACGTTCTAAAAAACCAATTACTAGAAAAGAAAAATATTTAAAAGTAAAAATCAAATATATTAATATATACATACACTTGAATAAAACGAAACGAAAAAAAACAAGAAAATTTTGCGTGCCTTTGTTGTGCAAAATTTAAAGAAAAAAACGATGCTTAGCTTATTCGAATAAAAGAGACATTTCCTACCTTATTATAAATATTACCAACTCCATATCTTCAAGCTTTTCAACTACTTACATATCTAACTACTCATACCCCCCACTTCTATATCAATTAATCTTCTGCTTTTGTGACAGCTCAAACGTAGGCAACACTTTATACAGCTGGCAACAAAAGGCGCGCATCAAAAAAAAAAAAAAATAAATAAATAAATAAAAAAAAAAATAAAATGTAGCTTGTGAAAAGTTTACTTAATGTGCTTGCAAAACAAACATACGCGTACTCATCTGTAGTGGTAAATGTATGTGTGTATTGCTTAAGAAAATTATGCCAAAGTACCTGATAGTATTTAAGATGTGCACTTTTTTTTTGTCTAGTATATTATTGGTATTTATAAGAATTTTTTTTTTGTTAGTGTGTAAGCCAAGAAAATGTATTTGACAAAATAGTAGGAGGTAAATACTCAACTCTAAAACAGTCGCCTTAACTTATAACACGCCCACACTTGAAGCTCAGAAAATCGTTAAAAAAATAAACAAAAAAAGTTTAATAAACAAAATAACTTGCAAAAAGTTTTACATAAATACAAGAAATACTACATAAAATGAGAAAAAAAGCAAATTCATAAGTTCAATTGTGCTAAGTGTACTTCTAAGTGTATAACGGTAATTAATCTACATATATCCTAGCTGTAGAATGCCATTAACATACACATCTATACTTATATATACATATATATATATATAGTTTAGTATATATTTCTTTTCTTCTATTTAATAGCCTAGGCATCCTGTAGCTTTGTTTGAGGTTTTTATATATATTTTGATATATGAATGCATTTCATATAAAGAAAATGCTTAAATAAAAGAAAAAGGCAACACGTAATAATTTTTTTCAATTTTTTTTTTTATTCTTGTTAGCAATTAAGAGCAGTTTAATTGCATTAAATTGCTAAATTTTTAGCTGTCGATATTTTTATCAGTAATTAAGCGAAATGAACAAATGTTTTATGTATACAAAAGGCAAATTACAAAGCAAATAAACAGCGAATACAACAGAAATAAAAAAAAAAAATCCAAAAATAAGAGAAAAAAATATTTAAAATTATATGCAAAAAAATATAAATAAATAAAAATTTATTGCAAAAAATTGAGAGAGTTTTTTATGTGATTGTTTTTACTTCAAAGCGAAACTGGGCTGGCTCATCATTAGCACCAGGCGCACTGACGCAGCTGCTGCTGCCAAAAGTCAAATAAAGTGGCGCAACATTTTTAATTTGACCCACCCGTTGATGGTGGTGGTGGTGGTGGTGGTGGTGGTGTCAGAGTTGCCAACTGTCCCGTCACAAAACTGTCAGCTGTAAAAGCTAAAAATCAAACAAACAGCAGTCAAATTAAAAAGCGCCGCACCACCAAGCCAGTCCGCCATGTGTGTGTGTAAATTTATGACAAGCACTGTGCGATGTTGGGCTTGGGGGAATGGGGAGTAGGGGGCTTGAAACAAAAGGGGTTGCAAGTGGGCTGGGGTGTGAGGCGAGCCAGTTGACAATGCAAACAAACGGCTCGCTGAGCTCGACTAAAAATGCTTAATGAGTGTGTAAGGGTCGCACACACACATCCACACACACGTATATATATATGTATGTTTATATATATATATATATCCTGGGTCTTGGTTCCTGGTCGAGTGTTGAATGCCGCACGATCCGCAAGAAATTTTGCGGCAGCGCGCACGACGCGCATTAAACTAAATTAGTTGCCTTTGTCACAAACGACCCTCAAGCCGCCCTTACCCCCAACCCTGCTGTCCAACCTGCAAACCCACACTCTGGCGGCATATATAGTGAGCGGGCGTAGCAAGTGGCCTGGGTGGGCTATAACTATAGGAGCACTACGTGCACTTAGTCGTCGGAAGTTGCAATTGCGGTTTACTGTGTTAATTGGCTTGACATTGTTGTGGAAACTATCGTAAGTTGCAGGCGCACGCAGCGCACTGCATCCGCGGGGAGAACGAAAGGGGGGCGGGTGGGTGGATTTGAGTGTGTGTGTGTGTGTGGATCAGGCCAGCGATATCCTCACAGAGCCTATATACTTGCAACTTGAACAGCGGTTCGTTCGCCTTGCAACCGAAGCCGGTGCATGAACTACGATACCCTGTTACCAGTAGCAAAAGCGGATGTATTCGACTCCACTGTCAGTTTGTACGGAAATACTCGTAAATACACACAAATTATTTCTATATTTTTAACAAGCCCAAAGTTCTATTACTTAGAAGTTGTATAATATTGTGTTCGCGTTGGCCTCAAGCTGGCTTGAACCCGTAGTTTTAATATTTCTAATATTATAACCCAAAGCTTAAATAGAAGCCATTTTCCAAATTTTAATTTTACTTAGTGGGAATTAACTGAATGAAATTAAATATACTTATTACAAATAAATGACTGATGAAGTTATTTATTTTTTCTTATTACGAATGAGGCATTGGTTCGAGCTGCAAACCAAAGCTACAAATTTAAATTTGTATATCAAAAGAAATATTGTTTTTTTTTTAACCAAGCCATGTCTTACAACTTTTATACGCACAAGCTTGTGCAGGGTATTTGAACTTCGGCAACACGAAATTTCGGTTTTCATCTGCTTTTATTTTTGCTGGTTTTGCTCACGTTCTGGTAAAGTTCTGAGTTAATCACTCGCCCAGTGCGCCGGACCCCACACCCACCCCCACCCCCACCCAAACACACAGTCGGCAGTCGGCGGCTGCAGCGCGCATCTCTAGCTGGAAGCTGGCGACAACAACAACAGCAACGTGCCCCTTGGCCGGAGCCTGACGCACGTCATCGGCAACGCGCTGCGCAGCAGACAAAAAACGGACACAAGTCGCACGAAGAGTTACGATTTCATTAACATGAGATATGGCGAGTGGTTTGCTCCATCTCTGTGTGGGTGGCGGGGGGTGTCGGGAGGTGGTGTGGGTTGATTGGGGTCGTCGCTGGGTCGCGCTGGGCTGTTTTATGGCTCAAGTGGCTGGGTTGTCGTCGTCGTTGGTTGCCGCAGTTGTCGCACTGCGTTGTGTTGTTAATTGTTAACGCTATAGTGCGACTGGGATGTGTGTGTGTGTGTGTGTGTGCGAGCGGAGGGGGCGTCCCCCACTCCTTCTCCTATATATACATATGTATATATTATGTGTGTGTGGGTTGCGACTTTGCCCATATGATTAGGAAATGTTTTGTTTTTCACCAGGCAGTAAAAACGAAATGGGCAAAACGTAACACAGACCAACACACGCACACACACACGCACACACACACACACACACACACACACACACACACACTCACAAAAAACAGAGTGAAATGAGCTGGACTGAGCAGCGGGTTGGGGGGCGATGGGAACGGGGCCATAACCAAAACTTTTGGTCTTAGGCTGATGTTGCTTAATGTCCTGACCCGTTCTGTGTAATTGCGGCTGAGTGTGTTTGTGTGTGTGTGTGCGTGTGTGTGTCTCATATTCGAGGCAGGCGAGTTGAATTTCTTGAATTAATAAAATGTCTTCATTATTTAAATTGCACGCACGACCACAGGCGTAACCCACCCGAATGTGGTGCACAAACAAACCCACCAACATATGTACACACTCGCACAACACACAAACATGTGTGTCGTTTGTCGTTTTGTGTGTGCGGCCAAGTTAATTAGCAGCTGGGGAATTGTGAAATATATTAATATTGTACACTTTGGTAGTTGCCCCCACTGCACCACCCCACCCGAACCCGCACTGCACCACAACCCCAACCAGCCGCTGTGAAAGCGCGACACTGTCTCCCTTTGTGACCGCACTGGGACAACGCCGACCGCAATGCCACCGAAACCCTCGACCATGTCAGTCCATTGCCCATCTTTCGTTCGTGGTGCAATTACAATCGATATATATATACCTAGAACAATTTACGGGGTCGTGCCGGCAAAGAGAGAGATATAAGGCTCACGGGCCTTAATAGATTTTTCTATACTATTGTGTATGTGTTAAATATTTATGGTTCTTTGCATAACAACGATTGCTGCTTTCTATTTATGGATACAATTTGTAGCTCGACAATGATAAGAAATGGATCTGAGGATATATCTTTACCTTTCTGTTTAAGCAAAAATTAATATATATATAAGATACCATGGAAATAATGAAAAAAAAAAAAATTAGATTATAGAGTTAGAAAAACTAGCATTGATCAGAAAACTAAATAAATTTTAAATTTAAAAATAAAAACAATATATAGATGGATTTAAATAGTATACGTAAACTATTGTTTTTCATTTGCATATGAAATTGCAAGCGAATTAAATATTTTGTTTTGAGCAGTTTTCAAATAAAGCGCCCAACTTTAGTCAGAGAACTTGCCCATAGATGGCGCTCAATAGCAATCGGTGATAGGCAGCAGCAGAACGATCAGACGAGAAGCTTATCAGTTGAAATTAACAAAAAATATATATGTACATATATTTATCAAAGATAAAGCTACAACAAGTAAATGCAAATGGCTTCTTTAATGGAGCAGACCGCTTTCGGTTTATTTGAGGCCGCCGGTGACCTCGATGGCCGCTCCGTTCACGTAGGCGGACTTCTGGGAGGCGAGGAAGGCGATCACCTCGGCGATCTCGTCCGGCTGGCCGAGGCGGCCCAGCGGGCACCGCTGCACCACCTGCTGCTTGATTTTGTCGGGCACGACGGACACCATGGGCGTGTCTATGTAGCCGGGCAGGATGCAGTTGACCCGTATGCCGAACTTGCCGAACTCCTTGGAGGCCACCTCCGTGAACGAGATGACGCCGGCCTTGGTGGCCGCATAGTTCGCCTGTCCGATGTTGTTCATTCGCGCCACAATGCTCGACAGATTGACGATGCTGCACTCGCTCAGCTGCTGATCGATCATCGCCTTGGCGAACTGTTGCGTCACCAGAAACGTGCCCTTCAGGTTCACGCTGTAGACGTCGTCGTAGTCTTGCTCCGGCATCTTCAGCAGGTACCCGTCCCGCGTGATGCCCGCCGAATTGACCACTATGCTGGGCGCCTGCTGGAACTGCGCCAGTGCCGCCGACACCGCGCTCCGCACGCTCTGCGCCGAGGAGACGTCCACCTCGAGGGCGGCAGCCCGCTCGGCGCCCAGCTGTGCGGCCGTCTCCTGGGCAGCCGCCAGGTTGCGGTCCGCGGCAATGACCTTGGCCCCGTCACGCGCCAATATGCGACAGGTGGCTCGCCCAATGCCCGAGCCGGCGCCTGCAAAGCGAACGCAATTCGGGTTCAAAGTTCACGCAGCCTGCCGCCGCATTTACGCACCTGTCACGAACGCCACCTTTCCCGCCAGTAAACCGCTCGCCATGTTGCTGCCGCTCTGTTCAATTATATATTATTCTATGGTGTCTAATCAACGTCTGTCGACAAGTAAACAACACGCCACCTGCGCAGCTTTCCCAGCCAGTGTGACCAGTGTGCTGAAAACGCAAGCTCGCTGGCACATCGAAATATCGATCAGCTGATCGCCGCGACAGACTCAATTCAAATACTAAACTTCAGATTTTTAAAATTCATATTAACTTTTTATATTCATATTAGGGGAATTCCCCACATTTCACATTTGCATTAAGACAATTAATTTCACTCTGCTTTTATTTTATTAAAAGCTTTTTTTGCTGCGTCGATCGCAGCTTTTGTCTATTTGCTGTTTAACGATACTGCCGTAAGATATGCAATAAAAAGCTCCGCATTTAAATAAATTAGCTGAACTCTCCTCCGTTCTTGGCAATAAGATTTATATTCAAAAATTTTAAATTTATATTCACAAATGTTAAATAATTATTATTTATTTTTCTTAATATTTTTTTATTTTATTGAGTTGAGTTGACTTTCAGATGCTCGTGATAAATTAATTTCATTGATTTTTTTAAAATTGTTTTTAAATCTATTTTAAGTGATTTGGTTTATTGTACAAAAGTTTGATAATGTCTTGAAAACTTTGCAACATCAGTTTGTTTTACCATTTAGCAAATGATTGGGAAGAGAATAAAAATACAATTATGTTAAAAAAATCGGAATAAATCTTTACTTTATAATTTGCCTTTCTACTACTTCTATGATTGTAGCAAAACTCAACATATTTAACATTCGTTGCTTCTGCATTACTTCTGCATTTAAATTTGGCAACAAGATATTTGCGACAATTCGAAATTCGATCGATATAAATCGATCTTTGAAAATAATTAAACTAGGCTTGGTTCATTTCAATTAGTCTATAGTTAATACTTGAATACTAACTTGAACTGTTAATTTAACTTTTTTAGTCAAACATTGTTTGTCTGTTTCAATTCAAGAAGTTTTTATTTGCAGAGTATCTTTCAGTCGGCACCTACTCTCTTCTCCCTCAATACTTTCTTTGTCTGTAAACATCACAAATCCCATTTATTCCAGCGGTATTAGATAGTAGAGTTCCGGCGTTACCCCAACTTGGGGCGGCAGTTGCGTGGATCCGCTGCGCGCCAGTCCGAACTGGCGGAGGAGCTTCTTCAGGTAGCGCTTGGGTATGCGCACCAGCTGGCGTCGTATGATGCGCTGCACCTTGTTCCAGGGGCGACTGCTGCCGCGATGATCCTCGTCCAACGGATCGGCCAATTGCAGTTGCTGCATCAGCTGCTGCAGCTGCTTCTCGCTCAGCTGGCTCAGATCCACCTGCGGCGTCCCCTGCTCCTGTTCCTGTTCCTGGTCCAGTGCATCAGTGGTTAGCTCATTGGAGGTGGTGCGCAACCGCAGTGGCAGTGGCTGCTGTGGTCGGCCACAGCGGGCAGCCGCCGTGCTGATCAGCACGATCAAAACCATCCAGTGGGGAACACAGCTCATCTTGGACTCTTTTAGCCAACAGCAGTCGAATGCGGCTTAAATAGCTTGAACAGAAGGCTGTTCTGGTGCACCTACGCGATCGGTGAAAGAGTTCTGAAGAGGCGCGCAGAGAAAAGTGGGTCAAGTACTTTGTGAAAGAGTTCATTTATTCTGTTTGGCCAAAAGAAGTGCTGCTTCAATTTAAGATTAGCTACAATAAATTAGAAATTAGAATAAAAAAAAAATTGCGTTCTCTTGTTCGTTTGGGGATTGGCGATCCTCCGTCTCTCCGTCCGTCCGTCCGCCCGGCTTAGACGACAGGCAGGCGTGGGCGCTTGTTCTTGTTCCTGTTCTTCTTGCCCTTCTTGCCCTTGTTCTTGTTCTTGTTCTTGCCGCCGCGGCGACGATTGTTGATGCGCTTGTTCTTGTTCTGAAGCCGCCTACGGACGACGCGACGCCTGTTCGGCCTGCTCTTGGTGTTGAGCATCACCTTCTGGCCGTTCTTGAAGTAGCGACGATAGCGGGGCGGAATCCGCACGCTGATCATCTGGCCGGGACCGCGGCGTCCGCCCTTGCGGCGCAGGTTGATCCGATTGTTCTGGGTGGCCTTGCTCTCGGTGGCGCCGGTGTCCGCCTGATCGCCGTCGGTGAACACCTCGTACTCCTGGGCGCCGGCAGCGAGTGCCGCCTGCAGCGCCTGTTCGTCAAGCAGCTCGGCATTGGCGGCCATGGCAACGGCCCCGGCACCAGCACCGGTCAGTGCATCGGCGGCCTGATCCTGCTCCTGATCCTGCTCTGCGTCATCGTTCTCCGGCTGTTCGTCATCCTGCTGATTGAAGTACTGGCGTCCCGCTGTTGTGGTTCCTGTGGGCGACAATGGCGATGTCGGCGACGTCGGCGTTGTCGGCGATGTGGAGATGGTGCCTGTTGCCGAGGGCAGCGTGCCGCTCGATGTCACCGAGTAGGTGGGCGTGGCTGTTCCGGTGCCAGAGGCACCGCCAGTTATGATGATCGGTATCACGGGCTGGTTATTGCTGCTGAACATGTTCTTGAACATGAGGAACTTTCGCAGAAACAGACGACCACTGGAGGGATCTTTGCTGGGATCTTTGCTGGCGACAGCGGCTCCAGCGGGCAGCTTCTCCTTGTCGCCGTTGGGCTCGTGGGCCAAGGCCACATTGGCATCGTTGGAGCGTGCCAGGGCGGGCTCATTGAAGTGAACGCCACGGCGTCCCTTCAGCAGGTGCGTGGACTTCTCGGCGTGCACCACGCACATGGACAGCAGCATGAGGCTGCCCAGAAGTAGCAAGGATGCGACGTGACGCTTCATCGTTACCGTTGTTGTTGTTGTTGTTGATGTTGTGGGCTCCAGAAACTACTCAGCGACGAGGATGAGAACTTTTCTATTTGCTGCCAGAGTCCGAGTCGTCTGCTCGCACTGATTGGTAATCAATGTTTGATACATTATCGCCCAAATTGAATGCCTTTTATACCCGCATTGCGAGTACGAGCCCTCAATATTCAATTTCTCAATACCTATGCAAATCATCGAATTGCCAAATGGCCACTGCCGAAATTCCACTGGACGGCTCTAACTGTAAATGGCCTAGGGAACTAGAATTCGGTGTGTACTTTAGCCGTGTGTACACACATGCCTATCCAGTAATGTTCACAATTCACAATTCACAATTGAATTCAATTCAATTTCTCGACCGTCAAAAGCAGAGAAAAAAAGAAAACAAAAACAAAAACAGTACAAAAAGCGCACGAAGTAAACGCTTGCAGCTATTTGAGCAGACCACATCCATGTCGGCGGGGCTAAAGTTCTTCATCGTCATCGCTGTTCGAAGCTCGTTCTGCTTATCATCGCGTTACCCGTCCCTGACAGTACCTCCCCCTCCCCCTTACAGGTCCAGTGAAGCATTTACGCATTGAGTGGCTGCTTTTGGCCGCTTTCTACACGCCACCACCGCCCCCCACCCGTCCCCCCGGCTCCGTTCTCGTTGTCATCATGTAAATCCGAGCCTCACGCGTTTTGTCAGAAAAGTGAAAACCAATTCAGCTGCGAGTGCTTTGCAACCGAGTTTCTAATTAGAGATGATCGGGCCGAAGGGACGGCTACGGACAGGCCCCAAGGCAACCACCAACCCAACCATGGACAATGGTCAATGGCCGATGGGCATTTCCCAGCCCGATGAATGCCTTATAGCCAGATAGCTGATATTACAACTGGGTCTGTCAGATCATATTCGCAATGTGGCTTCCGAAATGTTGGAAAAGAAATGTTCAAAGAAAATGAAAAAAAAGAAGGAATATTGTCATCAAATTATTTATAATTTTATTATTATTATTAATTTAAAACGAAACAAAGAAGAATAGGTAAAATAAAAAGCGACAGAGAGAAGAGAGTTAAATTGAAAGAAAGCAAGAGAGAGAGAGGAGATCGAGAATGGCATCATATTTATGGACATACCCAAAAGGTTTGAGAGAAAGGGTAAGAGAGAGGAAGTGTAAGAAAAGGAAAGAGTTAGCTAGTAAGATTAAACTAAAGGAATAAATCGAATGGACGAGACATAGATGAAAGTTGATGCAGATAAAATAAAAGTAAAAAATAAAACAGACTGAATACTTGCATAATTTATAAAGTTTTTAAGAACTTTCAATAAATCAACAGATTGCTTGGATCAGAAACCATCTTTAAACTGTGACTTTTACGCATACTGAACTGTAGGTGTGTGTCTGTGTGTGTGTTTGTGTGTGTGTCTGAGATTGCTCTTAGTGAAACTTTGACAGTTCAAATAATTTGTTAATTTATTCGATTATTCCATCAAATAATGTTGTTCGAATAATGAATATAATAAAATCACTCGCAATTTGTTTGTTTTTATATTCGATTTATTTGAGAAATGCGATCGTCAGTGGATGCTGTGAAGGGCAGCTGGAATTCGATTGTCTAGATGAAACGGCGACGATTCCTGCGCTGGCGGCGTCTGTTCCTGCGGTTGCGGTTGTTGGCGCGACGGCGGTTGCGGCGGTTCCTGCGGCTCAAGCGGCGGCGCGCGTTCTGGTTGCGGCGACGCTGCTGCTGGCGGGCGCGCTGGGCGCGACGGCGATTCCGGTTGTTCTGTCGGCGCAGGGAGCGAATGCGCTGGCGCAGCTGCTTGTTCTCATCCTGCTGGCGGCGCAGCTCGTACTCCTGCAGGCGGGTGCTGTCCGACAGCTGGTTGTTGCTGGCACGGCGTGTCAGGCTGCCAACATCGAATGCTGCCTCATCATCGTCGTCGGCATGCAGCTCCACATCGAAGTCATCCTCATCGTTGTCCACGTCCTGATCATTCACCGCCTGTTCGTCGTCCTCGTCGAAGCCACGCGACATGCCAGATGGCGACCCGCCAGACCCCCCGCTTACTGGTGAGTCAGACGCCGAATCGGTAGACGGTGCGTTGCTAGGCGCTTCTAAGGTCGTAAAGGTGCCGCTGTAGGTGACGGGCGAGGGCGTTATTGTGGTGGTGGTCGTGCCGGCTGGCGGACAGCCCTTTAACGATAGCAGATTCGTCAGGCTTCTGGATTCCGCCGCGGGACTGCGCTTGAACAGGCGGTACCTTTGCTGTCCATCGACGTCCTCCTCGCTGCGTCCAACTGCGATTGATCGAGGCAATAAGCCACCTGAGAGAACTCTCATTCAAACTCAAACTCACCTGCTGCATTGGCCAAAGCCGCTGCCGAAAGCAACAGCAGTGCGTATCCTAGAAATCTCATCGTGTGCTAGTTGGGTAATCCCAAAATGAGTGTATGTGTGTGTGTGTGTGTGTGTGGGTATATGTCTGTATCCTGGCGAACTCTGCCTTGCTGTTTGCTTGAGGCAAAATTGCTGTTTGACTGTGCTTCTGGCAACGGCCCGCCGGGGTTATATACCCGAGGCCAAGCGCTAGTTGGCAACAACAACTTGCCAATAATTCTCATTATCATTTTTCGCAAATTTGCAAGTTTTCGCATAAATTTTTGGCAACATTTCTATCACTCGCTCGCCTGCCCCCTGCCCCCTTTTCGCTTGGCTCGCCACTCGCCAATGAACTAGATTGACCCAGCGACAAAGTTCGCTATGAAAACAGCTGCGATCGCAAAATTCGCCCATATCATCGGCCATATATCATATATGCTACACAGCTGTGGGCTCCAAAATCTACAGTTAGACCAAACCTGGTTGGCATCTCCATCTTCACTTTTTCACTATATATATTATTGTATCCAACACTTACCTCACATCCCCGAGGCTAACTTATTTTTTAGAATATATGTAAATAATATAATAACAATACAACGATTTTTTTTCCTACGGTTGACGAATAAATTACTCGATTCGTCACACAATTAATCGTAATCTTTCGAATAAAACAAAATCAAAAGTAAAATCAGCCTGGTTCTTTTCAATGCTGATGATTAATTTGTTGGTCAATCCACAAAAGATGAGAGAAATTGCATATCTTTAAAATGCAGAATGAATTTAAAGGATAAACCATGATCAAGCTGCCATCAGTTGTGACAAAGTTACAAAATTAGGCTCCGAGGCATTCACGTGCCGAAATCTTTCAATGAGAAAATTTAACGCTTTATCTGAGCCGGTGTATAAATCCAAGATTGTCGAAAACCTATTAAATACTTCAGCGAGTCTGCCTAACCTATTGAATACTTTAGCGAAACTAAAGAAATTTGTAAATTTGGGAAGAACTCAATTGCTGAACTGAGCTGATCAGATTTGAATAGATTTTCATTGCCCCATGAAATCAGTTTGGAATCAGTTTGGAAACAAAAACAGTTCGAATACATTCATCAATATATTATGTCAAAGGGAGGTTTCACAAAAGGCTTCCATTTCGATTTCTATGCAGCGATGCGGATGACGCGCCTGTTCCTGCGGCCGTTGCTGCCGCGGTTCCTGCTGCCCTGGCGGAAGCGCTTGATCAGGCGCATGTTGCGGCGACGGTCGACACGACGGCGCTGCTGCTGCTTGCGCTGGCGACGACGCTGCTGCTGCTGACGACGCTTCTGGCGACGGCGCTGCTTCGCCTGCTGCTGGCGGCGACGCTGCACCTGCTGGCGGCGTCTGAACTGGCGGCGTTGGCGCTTCAGTGCCACATCCTGATTGCGTTGGCGGCTGCGCGCGACATGTCCGGCGTGGCCGGCGACATCGTTCACATCGTTCTCGTCCTCGTCGTCCTCCTGCACGCCCAGCCGATAGTCCTGCTCCTGTTCCTCATCATCATCATCATCATAATTCTCATCGTCGTTGTAAGCAGCCCTGGTTGCCGCCGTCGGCGAAGTTGTGGGGCTGGTGGCTGTGGGCGAACTTGGGGACACTGGCGTTGTGGTGAATGTGCCAGTCGAGGTGGTTGGCGAGATTGGCGTTATGGTGGTGGTGGTCGTCGTTGGGGAGTTTGACCCGGATCCGGTCGAGTTTTGGCCAAGCACCGCGTTGATCACAGCCGCCAGCTTGGTGGGATTGCGTCCCTCGGCAGGCAGCTCGTACTCCTCCTGTTGGCGCCTGAACAGCTGATACTGCTGGCCACGCCTTCCCCGCTGCTGCTGCGACTTGGCTGCAATTAATTTGAGCCCGGGTCAACTTTGGCACTTCGCAGTTTTTGCAAAATTACTAGCTACTTACCGCTGACCTGCAGCGCTACGGCTGCCAGGCAGGCCACGATGAGTAAACTCTTAAGCATGTGCATGTCCTTTGAATAGGATTCTTTCTTCGTTACTGCTGATTACTGCGAATCTCTCTTGGATGCGGATCGCTGCTATACTGACTTACAACTTACAAGACCTGGCATATTTATACGCCTACTAGGTTACAGTTTGGCCTGTAACATTTGGCTAATTAGTAGGCCTATAGTCGGGCCGGACAAGAGCGTTACATGGCCAAAAGAGCGGACCAGAGCAGAGCGGAGCGGAGCGAAGCTAACGAAATCAGGCCTCCCGATTGATGGAGCTGAGCTCTGAGCAGGCCGCGAGTTGTAAGCGATTTTGCATAATCCCATAAATAACATTGACATTTACGTTGACCCGGCGCAACACTCAGTTAACCCCAGCCAGAGCTCGTGCTCGGTCCACGCTCCATTTGCATAGCCGTATCTGTATTTGTATCTGTTTATTCGCAGATACAGATACATTTACAGATACAATACATGTATCTGTATCTGCGAATCAATCGATGCGCATTAGCATATTCATATTGGACAATGCTTTTGTTCTAGGCCAACATCAACTCTGAACGCTAAGCAGAAACATCACATAAGGGCGAAAGTGTAACCAGAGTCAATGAACCGAACTGAACCGATCAGACGATCAACATTGCGATCAATTGCAAAATGCAATGCCTAATGCAGATCAGTTCGGGATAAATAAATTGAAAGCCGATCAGCTGTATACAAATGGCGCTCAAAAAATGCTAAATGCAATAGGAAAGAAATCTTAAAACCTAACACAGCAACCAAAATTTAATCTTTTTTTTTACTATAGTTGATCAGTGTGATGGGGATAAACTCAGCTTACAGTTGCTATAAGTCAGATGAATATAGAGCCAAAAAACTGATTGATCATCAATGAAATTTCAGGTTACTCAAAATACGTTTATAAAGAAGCATTTTTGAGAATTTCAATTGTTCAGGTTGGTCTAGTAAAAGTAAGTAATTGAAACTTTGATCAGTTGATATAATGAGAGATCATAAGCGTCCTTGATTTCTAAGATTCAAAAGGAATTCAATCTTGTTTACGAAAAGATCACACGTTTTTGCAGAGTTCGCTTCTCACTACTGTCACTTAGTGGAAAATTATCATGTCTGATCAGAACTGCGATCATTATCGATTTACAGTTAGTTGCCCACTTGAAATCGGAAGTTTGTTAAAAAAATTCACTTTATTTGGGGCGCTTTTTTGCGGCCATTGCGTTTTATCATTACAGGGATTCAATTGGATCTGTGGCATCTGATTTCGACGGCGGGTTCGACAGCAGTTAGGCGACAATGAGGCGTCTCACACTGCGGCCACGACCGCGACGGCGACGGATCAGCTGGCGCAGGCGACGGCGCTGGTTGAGGCGCTGGCGGCGACGCTGGCGCTGCGATTTGAGACGGCGGCGACGCTCCAAGTTGTTGCGGCGACGTCGCTGGCGCTGCGCCTTCGACTTGTTCCTGTTGCGGCGATTGCGCTGAGCGGCGCGACGGCGGTTCTGCTGCTGGATGCGCTGGATGCGCTGCGAGTTGCGACGCTGCGAGACGCGCTGGCGACGGATCAGCTGGCGCATGCGCTGATTATGCTCCCGCTGCAGCCGGTTCATGCGGCGGCGATTGCGCTGTTCCAGCTGAAACTGGCGCCACTGCTGCTCCGTCGGCCGGTGCACATAGCCATCGCCAACGGCAACCGCCGCTGGCTTCACAGCTGCAACGGCTGCTCCAGCACCGCCGGCCAGCATAGCATAGTCGCCATCATCGTCTTCATCGTCGTTGTCCCCCTCGCTGTCGTCCTCATCGGCGGCGGCGCTGCTGTCGTCCTCCTCGTCGTCATCCATATCGTCGTTGTAGGCGCGTGCGTTCTCCTCGAAAAGCGGCTCCTCTTCCTCCGCATCGTCGCCGAAACCACGTCCCGTTGTTGTGCTCCCTGTTGTGGGGCTCGCTGTGTTCGTTGTGGTTGGCGATGTGTCTGTCGGCGATGAGGTATCAGTTGGGCTCGTGTATGTGGGCGTTAGAGAGCTGGTCGTCTCCGTGGTGGTGGTGGTGGTACCCTTCAGTGTGCTCAACTTGTTCATGATCGATGAGGTGAATCGACCCTCGGGCAGCACATGCTCGCCACGGCCCACCGAACGCAGCCCCAAACGATAGTTGGAGCTACGGCGCTCGGCTGCAAATGAAGCGTTCTGTTTAATGGACAACACATCGAGTGGAGATCAATGTAGAACTTACCGAATGCCGCTGGCGAGGAGAGAAGCGCGCATAGCGCCAGCGCCAAAATCAATTGTGGCACACTGTGCATGGTGGGAACAAAGGTTGCCGGTTGAAGGTGCTCCTGCTTGGAGGATGGCTTGAGCGGAAGGATGGATATCGACTGGGGCTTGTTGGCTCTGAGCTGGCACTCGCCACTGACTGATCAGAGTTGGGCGCACGTCGATTATATACCCATCAACATCGACATCGACAGACGACAGACAGCATCGCCAGCAGCCAGTCAAGTTCTGGTCAGGATGGTTGATGGATTACAGTTACACCGTCGAGCCCCCCTCCGACGCCCATTTCGGCATTTCCCTAAAACACCAACTATGATTAATTTCTCCACTGCCGCGGGCAGGTCAAAGTGAAGAGGCCAATGTATCCACTGTAATCGCTCTGTTGCTGTTTTTGGTCTCTAGTCTCATGCTAATGCTAATTTACAGAACAGCACATCAAGCTCAACTATTGCCCGCCTCTCCCCCCAATGACGCTACCTCTCCACAGCGGCGACCAATTTGATTGATTAGTTCTTAAATATGAAATGTGAAAAGCAACGAGCCGCCAAACAGTGTGCGGAATGAACCGCGTCAAAATCTTCCAGCCCCAGGTGGCAATTTAAATAGTTTTCTACATTTCTACTTAGTATTAGTTATCCCCAACATCCACCAATTGCTCCAACATATTTCCGTTATTTTTTTCAATTGATTTTGCCACGATAGAGCATAATTAAAACTGCACTAGCTACACATTAAACGGGGACACTCACAACTTGCAAGTGTGATTAGTATAACTTATCAGTATAGAAAATATAAAATGAGTTTAAAATATCAACCGTTAAATAAAGGCATGTTTATTTGGTATAAATAGTGTGAGGCAATTCTATAAAAACACAGTTAACTACGCTTATAATAATAATTGATGAAAAATCACTGAAACTGTGAAAGGGAACCTACGCTGGGGGTGATCAGGGATCAGATCAGTACCCCAACATAAATCCAATTGTCAAAATTGTCAAAGTCCAATAGTCAAACAGAGAGAACACGCCTTACATATAAAATACATCATTGGGCAGATAGAAGGTATTAAAATCAAAAATATAAAAGGTATAAAATATAAGTCCTATAAAATACAACGCAGCATCAAGTGTTAATAACAAGTTTTATGGCATATACAAATGAAGGAAATGGCATCAGGTAATTTATTATTATTATTATTATTATTAATATTATTATTATTATTATTATTATTATTATTATTAGTAAGTAAGTGTCATTAAATTTAAAAGCAACGCAATTTTCTAAATCACAAATCAATTCCAGTAGCAAAAACAATTTGTTGTAAGAAAAAAATATGTAGAGAAAATATAAAATTTCAACAAACTTTTTAAATCAACTATATATCATATATCATATAGCTGCCACCGATACACAACCAAATAATCGTATAAATATCTGCCAGCCAGAATGATGCTCAAGATCAGTTTCCTATATCTCTCATCTGTAGTAAGCAGAGATTTTTAATATTAACAATGCAAAAAAAATATATATTATTTTAATTTACGATACAATCAGTATCTGAAACGATGATTATTTGAAACTAAAATATAAAATTGATTAAAACTACAAAAAAGTATGTCGTTCACAACAAAATATTATTTTGAACCGGTTTATTTAAATTTCAATAGTAAATCATTTGCGTCTGTTTTATCTCGATTTGGGAGATCTTTAACAACAACAAAACGCCAAGCCAAAGTTGAAATGTCTGGAATATTGCGCATACGCCGCCTTTGCCGCCCGCTGGGCAAAGATTTAGGTCAAATCAACCTGAAAAGTTCTGCGATAGAAAAAAACAAAAATTTTGATTTGGCTTCGGCAAAACCTGCCGAAACCTGCTGAAAGAAAGAGCAAATTAAAGAGGAAACGCAGCAAAGAAAAAATTCTTAAAAGTGGAATCGGCGGAATATGTTAAAATTAGTAAAGAATGAAAAGCAATATAAAAATTAAGCTAATGAATGAGCCCAACTGAAAGCTAAAAACAAACGGGAGAAACCGTTTAAAAAAAAAGAACAAACAAAAAATTTGAAAATGTGAAAAAATAAAGAAAATTCTATGTTCATTTACTTCTTGGTAAATGAATATTCTAAAAATGTTGGCAACTGAAAAACGATATATATTATAACGATTATAACTATATCCTAGCTAAAAAATTAATAATAATAACTATAACTAAGTTAAAGTGCTAATAATAATAATTGTGTAGTAAAAATCAGAAATTATTTTCATATCACATTTTTTATTTTCGCACGTAATCAATTGTCGCAGTTTTGTGGTCCTGTTTAGCCCTTAACTATAATACTAAAAGAGTTATGTCTCGTTCCATTCCGGCGTCTGATCCTTCAGCCCTGCATCACGATCTGGCCACGGCGACGCTGGGCGCCGCCACGTCGGCGATTGCCGCTGTTCGGTCGGATGACGCGCACGTTGCGACGGCGATTGGGGCCGGCGCCGCGGCGGCGCACACTGTTCCTACGACGGACTGGACGGCCGCCGCGACGGCGACGCTGGACATTGCGACGACCGCCGGTCTTGCGGCGACGCACGATGACGCGGTTGGCGCGCTCCTCGCCGACGCTGTTGTCGCCGGCGGAGCGCTCCATCAGAGCGACGACTGCACCGTCGGGAATGGCGTCGAGGGCGGCGCGGGGCACCAGCAACGCCGCCTTGCCGGTCTTCTCGTCGACAATGCTCTGGCCCTCGATCTCGATGATGCCGTCGGGCACCATGATGGCGCCGGCCTGATCTCTGGCCACCATCATCTGCGTGGGCCTCGCGTTCTTCAGCAGCTGCTGGCCACTGACGGCGGGCGCCTTGCGGCCGAGACCCGGCCTGGCCAGCACCACCGGAACTTGGGCAGCGTCCTCGTCGTCGTCCTGCTGCTCCTGCTCAAGATCGGCATCGGCATCGGCATCGTCCTCGTCACCGGCGTTCAGCAGCACCAGCTGCCCACTGCGCCCAAAGTTGAGTCCGCGCTGCGCTGGCTGCTCCAAAAAAGCATCCAGATCATCGTCATCATCATCATCGTCGTTGGCCAGCTCGTCGTCGTCGTCGTCGTCGTCGTCGGACTGCAGGCGCCTCAGCGGCAGATCGTCTTCATCATCATTGTCGGCATCCTCGGGCTCCTCGACAACCTCGAAGCCCTGCACCAAAGCGCCTCCATTGGCGCGTCCGCGGGGCGTGCTGAAAAACAGATACGGATGCTGCAGCCTCTGCTGCTGCTGCTGCTGCTGTTGACGCTGTTGCAGGCGTGGCTCTGCAATTGAAAATAGAATTGATAATTAAAATTAAAAATAGAATTCGGACTGGTGGCCAACACTTACCCGGCAGAGCCGCGGCCAGGGCCAGCAGGCAGCTGAGCACGAGAAGAGCGCTTAGCTTTGACATGACTGGGATGAATGACGATGGGATCCTGTATGGGAATCGTTTGCGTTTGCCGTTGCGCTGCTGCTTATTGTCCTACTTAATTGTAAGCAAAGTTCCAGAGAACTGTACAGATTTGCTGGACGCCGCTAGGTTTTTATGCAAAAAGTTCCAGAGAACTCGATCGGCTCGGGCGGCGGGAGATGGGGCAACGGGCAACGGGAAACAAACAAACAAACAAACAAAAAAAAAAAACAAATAGAAAACAAAACAGACGAAACGAATCGAAACCGCGAAACTCTGCCAACTGACTAAAGAATCATTCTAGGCATCCGTTCGAATAGAGCCGATGCCATCGCCAAAAACAAAAAAACAAAGAAAAAAAAATAAAAAAAAACAAAACCAGAAGAAGAAAAGAGCAAAAATAGAATCAAAAAGATAACTCTAGAGATTGACATAATTACGCGCCTGGAATGGCAATGGCAACGACACCAGCCTCAGTTTTAGCTTCAGCTTTAGCGGCATAAATTCAAGTGCCGAAATTGGTGGCAAGATGGCCAAATGCTGATCAAAGTTCACTGACCGCAGCAGGAACAAAAGCCGCCCCGAACGAAGAAGAACAAGCCAACTGACAGACAAAAACAAATAGCCGGACAACAGCTCGTCACGCTAATGACAATACAATCAAAGTCGCCCTGAACCCAGAACCCTCCAACCACTGACCAGTGACCACTGACCAGTGACCAGTGGCCAGTGCCCAGCGCCGAGCCAGCTGCGCATGCCAACTGCTTGGATTACGGCCCAGTCGCTCGGTGATATACTCAAGTGTGGCCAAAACCTTTGGCGAAGAAGCCGCTGCCGTTCAAAGTGCTTCGCACGCTGTTCGCGACTTTTCAACTTGTCGTGCCGCAGTTGAACTCAACGAGCTGTCGGCAGTTCGCGACTAACAGTTACCCTTCGGTCCGCAGCACATGAACACGCTGTTGTAACTCTGTGCTTTAAATATCCAAAGAAACTTAATAATTTACTTCAGCATTTTTATCATATAAATTAGTAATATATTATAGAATAAAAAAGAAGGCACTACTCTAATAATGATTATCAAATAAAAAAATAAAAATAATTTATTTTTTATTATTACTATAATTATTATTACTTAATCAATATTAAAGTAAATTATAGATTGGGTTACTCGCCACTTTGAATTTGAATTGCACAGGGTATAAAAAGCGAGTACATTTTGGATTTTTTTACAAGATTTATAGGCTTGAATTGGGCGTTGATTCGTTTGCGAGTTGATGGATATGCAGACAATAACCACAACAATCCGAAAGCCCGTTGCGAAAGTATTCCATGTGAAGCATTTTAATGGAAAGAAGAAGACAACAGAGAGATGACTTCATAAAATATATTGTTCATACAGAGACCTAATATAATCACATAAATTTACAATCAATTCTTTGCGGTTTTTACCATCTGGCCGAAAGCTAGTAATGAGTACTTTCGAGTGTGTCATGTAAAATAAATCGAGTATTCGAGTAAATTCCAGATGAATATGGGAATTGTTCAGCCCAGCTCATAGTCCATTAAATGTCCACATTTTGTTGCTCTCACGAGATCGTAAGAGTTGTCTCACTTTCGATCGTAAACGGATATTGACTCGAGCACTTCCCTGGGTATCAGGATCACCAGGTTCTGGATACACAAGGTGAATTCGTGGCAGGCGGCAGTGATCATTGCGATTATCGTGCACCACTTAAACACCGTAATGCGGTGCTTATCCCAGTTGCGGTGCATAAAGCCTGTGTTGTAGCTGAACACCAGGGAGGTCATCAGGATGATGAAGCAGACGAGGCCGCAAGCCCGATGCGCGAACAACAAAGATACGCAGAAATGTATGCAGGGCAGCTTGAACAGCATCCACACACCGGTTAGCGTGCTGATCAGAAGCAGCATGCATCCGATCAGCCCGAACCGGCTGTGCTTGCTGCGAAAGTGGCCCTTGCTGTCTTTCAAGCGCTTTTTTTGGCGTCCGATTTGGGTGGCAACGCCAAAGAAACCGAGAAATATGCCCACCGTGCCAAAGGCGATGTGCATCGACAGGTTCCTGATCATCAGGGACTCGCTGATGCACAGCACCTGAGCCACGGTGCAGTAGAACGCGTGCTCGGCGGTCCTCGCCAGCCTCAGCGTGAAGCACTTGCTCGATATGTCCGCCGTGATCCAGATCAACAGTAAATTGGCAATGACCATGGCCACGTCGATCATGTGATCGAAGCCCAACGACGGCCACCCGGCCCATTGCAAATAACTCTCCGTTGCGTTCACCACGGTATCAGCCTCATCCTGAACGCTCACATTATCCAAGGCGCGCTGTGGCCACACCCTAAAATTCATCGGAACTCGAGTAAAGTGTAAATGTGTGTAATTGTATATGTGCGTATCTGACTTGCTATAATGTTTTTAAATCAATGTATGACAATATGTAAATCCATACATCAAAATGTTGACAAAAACAACAACGAACAGTGCATGTCCTTTTGGAGGATGTATTTTTTATGCGTCAATTAAAGTGATATTTGCTAGCAAGAGGATACCTACGACTATGGAAGCCATATTTATTATGTGGTGATCTGATCTGCCCCCAATATTACATGTATATATATGATTTTAGAAATGATATTTATAAATTAATAATTCATGAATTCTTTATTGAATGCATTCTTGATCACATCTGCAAACTATTAAGCTTATATTTTAATGATCTACACAAGAGCCCAACTTCATTTTAGTTTTTCACTTACTAACAAAAAGGCATTAAAGGCTTATTTCGATGTCTGTAATGCTTTCTAAAATACATCGGTGATTCCATAGCGTATATATTTGCTCATTTTTTTGATCCGTTACCTGCTCAGTTTATGTGCCAATTAGTCTTCTAGTTTTGAAACTGTGTTGATCAAACTCTGTTTAGATACGACTTTTAAATGCGGTCAGCATAGAGTAGTATTAGTATGTCAAAGTTTTTATTAGTGCAAATTTAATTTATTTGATTTTCAAAATATTGAACCAAAGTTCAGAATTTCGAACTTTTTATTTTCCTTAATTCGGACAACAGTAGACAATAGTCACAAAGCTTCTACGAAAGCAAACGAGTTTAGGTTAATTTGTTTCAGTTTTATCCAGTTCAATTCGAAATTGTGAACAAAAATTGGATGATTTTTAGATCTAAACAGACGGAGAATACAAAAAACCAACCTACAGTAAAAAAAGAAGAGAATTTCATAAATTCATTTACAACAATAAGCGAAATGAAACAAGTAAATTTGTTAAGTATGTGCATATTTATTGTGCATTGTTAGGAAAAGGGGGCAACATATCATTTTAGCCGCATGTGACAGTAAAGAAATCCGCATAACAACAGGCCCAAAAATATTGAAGAAAACTGCAAAAGAAATTTCTAAAAAGAAATTAGCATAAAAATGTGCAAAACACACACCGTTTATGGCGACGGGGCGAAGAAGCATACGAAAAAGTTCAACGGTGTCAAATGTCAAAACTGCAAAACACATGCCGCGAATGGTAATCAGAATCGATGGGAATGGACAACTCAAAAAGACCAAGCTGAGGGGCTGCCATTTATGGGCGATGTGTAATAAATTGATGCCAGGCGGAGAGAAATCGGAATTAGATGTAGACCTGGACTTGGACTTAAACTTGAAGCTGAAGTTGGCAGTGGTATTGGATTTGGAGTTGGTTTCTTGGTTTTGGCAAGTTGAAAGTTCAACGCACGAAACAAAGGAAAAGAAAACCAAACAACAAAAATAGGCACTGGGCTGCTCTTTCTTGGATGCTCGTTAATGTTGTTGTTGTTGTTGTTGTTGTATTTTTGCGCATGGAAATTAGGTATGGAATCAGGTAACTAATTTGGCTTAGTGGCAGCAAGAGGCCAAGAGTTGAACTTTAAGCAGATGCAAAGTTTAAGAATTTTAAATTGAATTATGAATTTGTTGGCTCGATTTACTGTTAGGCCTTTTATTTTCTAATGAATTTCTAATTTCGAATAGCGAATATCGAATAATTTAGCCAGAGTTGATCACCGGTGCCACTTAACTGATCATTCACCCCATCCGGGCACACGGCATCATTAGTTGAGAGGCTGTAACCCCCGGAGGCGCTCACTTGTCATCATCATCAGCATCATAATCATCATCATCATCATTGTCAAAGTCATCATCGTCTTTGGGGGCAGGCTATCATCGGGTACACTCTTGACAACTGTCCATGACGAATGATGTTGTCAACTCGTCTTTGTCGCACCAACCTGCCAGAATTCGAGTGCTCGCATGTTGGCCTAATAATGTCCCATTGATTGCTCTAACAATTTGCCGCACTTAGCATGATTATGCAAATTTTAAGCAGTACCTCTGCCTTTGCTGAAACACCTGAGGCCATCTCCAACTCCGAAACGAGACGAGCCGAGTCGAGTCGGGTGCCAAGCGGCAGCTTCTCGTTCCATTTTACATTATCGTGCGCCAAGTGGGAACCAGTGATTGAATGCTTCTCTGGTAGTTGCCCTCAGGTGCTGAAGCTGAAATATATTGTTGTTATTGTTGTTCTATTTGTGTGTGTTCTATTTGTCTGTGTGTGTGTTGAGTGCCGACATCAAGACCGTTGCCGCGACCCAGGTAAAACTCGCTGTTGAAGTTGTAGCCATCGCTCTAAGTGGAAAGTGATTATCTCGTAATAGAAAGCCCCTAGAACTGTGCAATACGAATCGCGATTTATTGCGATTTGAAAATGGAAAACGTTTAACGTTTGCTAACCACCGAGAATCGGGGCTTTGAACCCAAATTATAATTGTCTACATGATTATTTTGTATTTCATTCGATATGTTGAGATTTTTAAATAAGTCATTCCGATTTATCGCAAACCTTCCAGTTTTTGACTAACAAAAATGGGAACTATCAATAAATTGCATCTTCTCCTATTGCACTCAAATACAATCAGACAACTGAAACTTTCTTTTTCAAACCTCACTCTCACATGATTTTTTTTACCGCGATCTGCATTTTAGTCTAAAATCTTTTCAAGATTTTTCGAATTTCCGTTGATAATTCAGAAAAAAAAATAATATTTTAAATATAACAATTAGCATTTTAACTTTAAAATTGCTTTATATAAAAATATAAATAAGTATTCGATTCATTCAAATTCGCATTAATCGATTAAATGAAGCTATCTGCTATATCACTGCAACTATCTGCAACTTGCAACACTCAACAAATTCTAAAGAACTACGCAACACTGCATGATCGTTATTTAATTTGAATATAAAGTCAGCTCGAATATCCTTAAGACGCAAAGCTGATCGCTACGAAACTGGCTTGCAAAGCAGCTGTCTAAGCTGACATCTGGCTAAAATAGTAGTTCAGTTTGTATTTTATTTATCGTTTGGAAGGAAACTTTAGAATTGATTTTATGCAAATGTTTTGAACTCTTTATAGAAACTACCGTTAGGCGCTGTTAAAAAAACAAGTTCCTTAAATTATGCACGAATTCGCTATATACATTAATATACATGACCCGACTTTCTTTTGGCTATTTGGCTGGTCAAAGCCGCACTAAAATCGGTCAAAGCGCAAACGCCTCATTAATATTCAAGACTTTCAGGCCGGGTCAACGCACGCCGATCAACGGCATTAATTATGAATGTAACAATCTTGAATACACAATAAAAAAAAGTGGAAAAAAATGTGCAAAAACAAAAATGAAGATATTTATAAAATGTAGTTTTCTAATCGGGTTTTGTTCTCGAGTTCACGTTGGGTTCACAGCAATTAGCATTTGCGGTCAATTTGGGATCGGTTTGGCCAAAGACGGCTCTCAAACATAGACAGACACACGCACACACTTACATACAGATATACACACACACGCACACAACAACAATAAAAAAAAATGTAAAAAAATTTATTTTGTTTTGCACTAGAGTTGATTGAAAATCAATTTTTTGGGGTTATTTTCAGATATTGTTTCTTTGTTTTGATTTCTATTTCGGATACGTTTCGCAATTAATCAGTTTGTGCTCTCGTTCTAAAACTAGACTCGGACGATGGGCGAATCCGCAGCGATGTCGCCGGTGTCCATCGGCGCTCCGGACTCGGGCTCCAAAGCACGTCCCACCTTGCGGAGCGCAAAGCGTCGGTTCTGGTGAACCAGATCGAAGTACGGCTGAAAGTCGCCGTAGGACACGTAGCGCGCATCCCCGTAAACGGGCTGCACGTGGCGCGACAGGCCCGGCTCGTTGTCCTCGCCCACAATGATGAACTCCTGCTCGGGCGTCGCCTGAGCATCGTCCATCTGCAGCTCGGCGCCAGCGTTCGCCACCTCCTTCTCCTGCTGCTCGACCGACTGGCTCGACGAGGATTGCGATGAAGCCAGCGACGGCGACTGCAACTGCAACTGCGACTGCGACTGCGACTGCGGCTTCTCGACGGCCTCCATGGCGGGCGCCTTCTCCACAATTGTGGCGGGACGAATGCGAGTGGGTAGCAGTGCGGCAGCGGCGCCAGCCTGAACGGGTTTGGCGGCAATCAGGACGGGCTTCGGCTTTGGCTTGGCGTTCAGGCTGGAGGTGGAACTGGAACTGGGGCTGGAGCTGGAGCCGGTGCGTGATGGTGGAATCTGTGGTGGCTGGAAGATGTCCATGAGCGAAGCATCGGCCAGCAGCGGCACCGCCGCCGCTGTCAGTGTTGGGCGCTTCTTCTTCTTCTGGCCGGGCACGCTGCTAATGGCGCTCTCGGGTATGTTGAAGATCAGCGGCTGGCCCTGAATGCCCTCGCCCAGGGACACCACCGACTGTCGCTCCGGCGCCGACAGGCCCAGCTGGCTCCACGGTATCGTTATATACTGTGTGGGACGACCCTTCCGCCGCAGTGGCACCGTCAAAGGGGGCTGCGGATAAGAGCTAAGGGGCACCCGCTGCTGCTGTTGCTGTTGCTTCTGCTGCACCTTGGTTGGGGCGTAACTTGTGTAGCTGGGGTAGCTGGGGTAGCTGGCGTAGCTGGGACTCAGGTGGAGCAGCTCGGGCGCCACGTAGACGGTCTGCCCATTGCGATTCACCAACAGCGTCGTCTGCTGGGGCCGGCGGGTGCCCGACCTGGAGGGGCTCTGGCTGGACTGGGTCTTGCGCAGCTGGTTGCCCAGCTCGGCGGGCGTTTGGCCGAAGGTGAATCGACGTATCTGATTGATGAGGCTCTGTTGGCCGTTTTGGATGAAGCCGGCTGGGGCCTGGCTCTGCGATCTGCGCGAGGATTGCGTGTAGATCACCGGCGCGAAGTTCTCCTCCTCCTCCTCTTCTTCGTTGTTGTCGTCATCATCCTCCTGCTCTGCATCTGCATCCGCATCGTCATCATCCTCCTCTACCTCTTCCTCCTCATCACTGACCTGCTGCTGCTGCTGCTGGACAACCTGGCCACGCCTCACCTGCTGCGTCTGCTGGCGCCGCTGCGTCTGCTGCACTTGCTGCGTTTGCTGCTTGCGTCGCACCACTTGCGTCTGTGCGGGTCGGCGGCGCTGCTTCTGCTTCAGCTTCTGCTGCTGCTGTTGTTGCTCGTCCTCCTCCAGCGACTGATCCTCCTCGTTGACCGCCAGTTCGTCCGCGTCCGCATCCGCGTCCTGTTCGTCGTCGTAGAACTCCTCATCGTAGCGATTGTCATTGAAGTAATCCCCATCGTCGTATTCCTCGAGCGACTCCAGCGAGTTCAGATGATTGTTGAACCGATTCGGACGCTGGCCGCGATTTCCATTTCCGTTTCCGTTTCCGTTCCCATTGCGTATTCCATTGCCATTCACGTTTCCGTTGCGGATGCCGTTTCCATTCGCATTGTTGTTGCCACGCCTTCTGTTTGGACGCTGCTGGAGGCGGACGACAATGTCGGGCCGCTGGGTGGTGGTGCTGGTGGTGGTGGTGGTGGTGGCGGCGCCGTCGCGCACTGGCGTATCCACCAAAGCGGGCAGGCCGGGCAACGCTGGCAGCTGTTGTCCGGCGGCGGCGAGGCGATCATTGAACCACCCGGACACGGAGCCGGCCAATGTCGAGAACGATGAGCCCAGGCCCTGGCCGGGATTCATGCCAAAGAGCCAGGTGCCCGGCGAACTGGTGCCGGCGGTTCCGCCAGCCGTCGTCGCCTGTTTGCCCTGCGCTTGCAGCTCCTCGGGCGCGGCCTGGCGCGGCTTGAACGCGATCAGCGGATGGATGATGAAGTCGGCAACGGTGTGCGGCTGGGCAGCCTTTAGCTGCTCCTCCTCTGGCTGCTGCTGCTGCTGTGGCTTCGCGGGTGCAGTCGCAGTCGTTTCAGTGGGCGTGGCTGCAGCCACAGCCACAGCCATCGGCGGCTTCTCAGTGGGCAGCTTGGGCACCAGTGGTGCATCCTCTGCAGGCGCCAAGGGGCACAGGGTGCACACGACACACGAGACACAGACACAGAAAAAAAAAGTGGATGCACATGAAAAAAAAAACAAAGGGGGGATAATAAAAGCACACGACATTAGTTTGTCAATTGGAGCTGATCGATTGTTCTATGGATGGATTTCTGTTGCCTACCAATCAGCGCCATGTCCGCGACGGGCGATTCCGTCGACTGCTCGATGGCGGCAGCCATCGGCGTCAGCTCCTTGTCGGCATCTGCCTGGGCCACTGTTGCGGCCAGGACCAGAACCAGGCCGAGGCGCAGGCACAGCGCCAGAAATTTGCTCATGGCTAGGGATTAACAATCTGTGCGCAGGCAAGCGGAGACACACACACACGCACACACAAGCACAAACACAAACACACACAGGCACACACACACACAAGCACAGTAATCGTTGATCGTTAATCGGTGTTCTTGTTGTGGTTCGTTATCGTTGTTGTTTTTATTTTGTTGTTTTTGGTTCGCTTGCTTTGCTCGCCTCCGTTCGCTTCGCAGACGTTTCTTTTGGCCAACTGTTTGAGCGTGCGCGCCGACCTGAGCTTTTTATGTACCCTCAACAATTTGGCTCAGAGAACGAGAGCGAGAGCGAGCCAACTCTCGCGAGAGTGCGAGAGAGCGAGCGCGGCGGCGTTTGTTCTGCTCATCTGCTCAGCGGCCGGCAGCGCTGGGCGGTAAATTAATTTGGCGCGTGTTAACCGCAGGTCGCCGTCGTTCGCGTTGACCCGCGGTGGGTGACCCCAGCGGAACCGAACTGGAATTTACATTGGACTGGAACTAGTTCAGCGCGTTGGCCTATTTCTGGGAATTTGTTAAAATACTTGAGTTCATGTTCATCAGCTCAACAAAATTCATTCGAAATAAACAAATTAAATCATTATTTTAATTTGTGCATAAATTCTTCTTGTGTTTATCTAAAAATTGAAAACTGCAGAATTTGTGAGCGTGCTCGAAGCTGCATACCCTGTAGCAAGCGAATATGGTATATGATGATTTATTTATACTGTTATTTACTTATAGTGTTATTATTTAAAATTGTCAATTTTTATTTATTTTTATAATTGTCATAAAAGTTGGTGAGGAAAATCAAAAGAATTTTAATTTATTTATATATAAACTCAGAATCTGTTTCTAGAGTTCACTAAAACTGTTTATAGAATATGTATTAGCCTGGCACTCTCGCATGAAATTGAATTGCTATAGATTTGAATAATATATGCCAGTCGCAAATTAATTTAAATTCATTCACGCAGTTTGTGAGCCCGTAAAACCGAAACGAACTAGTTCAGCTCCAGATTTTGTTCACTTTTATGCTGCTTACAAGCTCGTGTCGCATAATGATGAGGCCATCCAAATTTGGAGGCTTTAAAATATTGATTTATTGAATAACAGTCCGTAATGGGAAGAAGTTGAATAGTTCACTGCGAACAAATTCTTTTGATGGCTGACACTGATCGTTGTTCCAGTTAAGCAGAATTATTAGCAATGTTCCCATTATCAAAAAGCAACAAAACGCAAAAAAAAAACCTTAAACTTTCCAATAACTTTCTAACACTTTTGACCCCGTTGTGACCTCATAGCGACAGACTTTCTTCTAGGGCCACAGGCAAGCACATTCGCACACACACACACACACACACACACCTGCCTAATGAGTATTTATGCGTTTTTTATGTATTTCCATTAGCATAAGGCTGGCACTTTTTCCGATTGCAGGTCCAGGCCCAGGCCCAGGCCCAACCTAATGAACGCCCTGCGTCTCGTTCCGCCTTTGTTTTAATCTGTGGCCTGTGCTCTGTTTGCTGTTCTTTTCTTTTTTGCATAATTTACTTATTAAAAAATTGGTTTATGTTCCCCATAATAGGCCAAAAACACATATTTCTGCCAGATGCGCCGTCAGCTAAGCCAGCCCCAAGATAAACTCGAAGATTCCCAGCCGCCGAGGCAACGGTAGCAAACAAAGCACGTAAATTATAGACGTGGCTTTTTTAAATCTTCTGTTTTAAAGAGGCCTAAATAACAGTGAAAACAGAAAAAGAAACATTCAAAGAAATTTGCTCATAAACACAAATAAATCATGGGTCAGCTGGGACTCTGGGGCGTTGTCTTAAAGCTGGAAAAAAAAAAGGCCGCTTGGCCAAAAATTGGGAACAGAGCAGACAAAAAAGAGATCAGCCAAGATCAGTCGAAAATTAATGACTCGAACTATTTTTATCTAACTAAGAATGTGGCCAAATCATTTGGAAAATTATAATAGCCAGACAATCAGAAAACAATAATCGATCTCAGGCAAAATGGATTCTCGATATGCAAAAAGATCTTTCTTTGTTGTATCTGAATATAAACGGCAGACAATAAATAACTACTTAAATACACGGCCTGCAAACAATATATCAAAGGCACTCCACGAACGCTTTAGTTCGCTTTTGTTTTGCCTGATCGGATCGTTCATTTTTGCAAATTCTTACTGATCTCTACAAAAGACTTAGCTCAAAACGCATATTTATAACATTCATCATTCGAATCCGAATAAAATTAAGGCTGTCAAAATATATCCATATATACATAGTTCTGTGTAGATTGTAGTGCTAGAAAACGTGTTAAAATGGTAACGATGCTGATGTGAAGAGTAAGTTTTTTGCCATTTATGTTTAGTTTAAAAAAAACTGGCATCCATTTAGGTTTATTGGGCGTTTTTATGTCTCTCGCTTGCAAATTTCTTTAAAATACATTTAAATGTAAAAAAATTAAAGTCCCTGGCAAAAATATATGAGTTGTGCGGTATGTTTATTTACTTTGTTGTATTTTTTGTGCCAATAATTCCTATGGGAGCTTTATAATTGAATGTCTAAAACAAAATTACGAACTTATCTATATCGCTAGCTTAGAACTAAGCAACTTTTTTTAATTGAAGGGTGCAATATGGCAATGCGCCATATGAAGGCGCTTGTGACTTGGAATATATACTTGTGGCCCAGATAAGGTGTTCAAATTTTGAATGACACATCAAAAATTTGCATAAAGCTCACAGATTTATAGCTCCCATATTTCAAACACCCATAACTTTGTCAAACCCGAACCGATTTTCAAGATTGTGGCATTTTGGTCATAACTTCGCCTGTAGATTGATTCTACATTCGAAGTATCTCCTCTTTGTCATGGATGTCATAATAGTATAAAAATCAACATTTAAAATCGTTCTGAGGGTGTCAAATTTTAAGTCGAACATCAAGCCAAAATTAGCAAAAATGTTGACATGTAAAGTTCTGGAATCTATAGTTCCCATATTTTAAACTACCATAAATTTGTCAAAACCCAACCAATTTTCATGTTTATTGGCATTTTGTTCATGATTTTGCCTGAAGATAAGATCTACAATCAAATATGCCTCGTTTAAAAATACAATTTTTTAGAATTTTCTGGTCAAAATTTCATGTACAAAATTTACAAAAATTTTGACATGAAAAGTTGTCGGATTCATAGCTCCCATATTTCAAAATGCCATAACTTTGTTAAAACTGAATCGGTTTTCATGCTTCATGGCTTTATGGCTAATTTGTCGTCTAGATAAAATATATGCATATATCCATTTACTCAAATCCAAATACAAATATTTTCATATACATTATGAATCGATTGTGGCTATCACAAATGGTATATAAAATGTTTCAACAAAAAACCCCCGAGTAGAATATTGTCTTGATAATTTGGTAAATTAATATAAAAACTTGGACTAATATATTTTGTTGCGCGAATAAGAAAGTAAATTTGAGGCTGGTCAAACGCTGACACGGGGACTACTTTTTTTTTTTGCTAATGGGGATGCGGGTCTGGCCTCTGGCGGCGGTTTGAAGAACGTTGATTAATGCGTGGCTCGAGTTTTGGCCAAGAACTTGGCTTGGCTTCTTGAAAAATCTCACTTGTGACCCAAAACAAAAAAGATGGCGCCATGCCGGCCAGTTGGTAAATTTCCAATGGCACGACCCAAAATGCAAATTTTCGCCTCAGATTTTTGTGGATTTTGGCAATGCGGTTCGCCTCAAGAGCTGACTGTGATTTGAAGTAGCTTTGGCTTTAACTTTGGCTTTGGCAATGCAGTAGCCACCGGCGGTCAACGACTCGCCTGGCTACATCGGCTGCATACATAGTCCATAGTCCAGTTGGAGAATTAGTCCAGAAAGCGGACGCAGATGCATAAATTAGCGAGGGGCATTTGCATAGTTTATTAAAATTTTTGGCATTCGCCATTTGGCCAGCAGACAGCTGTTCGTTCGTTATATCTTTATTCTTTTTTATTTTTTTATTTTATTTTTTTTTTGCCATTTTCATTTATTTGCTGGCACTAATTTTTCGCCTAATTTCTTTTGTGTGTGCTTTAACGATTTCCGAGTGAAAGAATCGCGCGATCGAATCGCGGCCGTGGCCCCAAGCGGCTACCCTTTATAAAATGTGTATGCTAGGGCAACAGCACAACCATTTTATAGACGCTCTCGCCCAGCGACACACACAGACCAGCATTCAGTTCTGACTCGGAATCATCGCCAGCACTCAATATGGCAATTAAACTGTTTACCCTTCTGGCCGTTGGCCTGGCCCTGGCCGCCGTCAGCGATGGTAAGTAGCAGCAGGCCACTTCCAGTGAAACCACCCACATTAAAACCCTTTTTGTGTCGTAGCACGCCATGTCGCCGGACACCGTTATCAGCAGCAGCGCGGCCTGGTGGCCAAGCCGCATGGCGCACAGTCGCGTGTCTTTCCGGGCGCGGTGGCCATCAAGAAGCTGGTGCTGCTCAAGTTCAAGAAGATCGTGCCCATTTCGCTGATCCTCCTGAAGTCGAGCAACGACAACGAGGCCGAGCTGGTGCCCGTCTATCCCACCGATCAGATACCCGAGAACGTTCAGTTCATACCCACGCCCAACGGTATCTCCGGCCACAAGGACGTCCAGGCCATTGCCATACCCAGCGAGCTGCACGATCAGCTCCAGATAAACGGCCTCTCCAACGTGGAGAACATCGAGGCGCTGCTCCAGGGCAGCTCCATCATTGGCGACGCTGCCCAGACCGAGGACGGCGCCAGTCCCGTCGCCAACACCATTGCCGTCGCCCAGCCGGAGGATGCGCCCCTGCAGCAGAACGACAACGACGACAGCCAGTTGCTGGAGGGCAGCAGCCAGCCCCTCGTCGAGGCGCCCGCTCCGGGTGCAAACACCCGCCGCCTGTCTAGCAACGAGCTGGTGCGCTCCGGTGTCCGCAACTCGGCGCAGCTGCAGAAGACCAGCGTCGAGGAGATTCCGCTGCTGCTCTATTCGGCCACAGATGGCGCTGCACCCGGACAGGAGGTCTTCGGTGAACGCCGCTTCGTGGCCGCCACCCCCGCGCGTCGTCGCCATCACCAATTTTACAACTAAGGCGCCGCTCCTCCAGCCCTTCTCCACCCCATACACCCTACTTTCTGTGTCTCTCTCCCTTTCTATCTGTAACTCTCTCTCTCTCTCTCTACTACCCGGCTGTCACTGCACGGCATGTGGCTTTTTTTTTGTGCTATTTGCTTAGACTGAACTGAATATAAATTAACATTATGAGAAATGACAAAGGCGCGCGATGTGTTGGGCTCCCGGCTTCCTGGCTGCCTGGCTGGGACTCCTTTGTGGAGCCGGCCTTGTTTTTCCAGCGCTTATCACAATCTGGCGACGGCGACGGCGCAGTGCCTGCAGTTATCAGCTTTGTTGTGCCGCTGACGTGACGTGTCCTGTGCCTGTGCCTCTGCACATGTTCTCGCTATCCTGTCTCCTCTCCCCTCTTCAGCCATCCAGACAGCCAGCGACTCTGTCAGAGACCTGTGCTTGGGCACAGGCTGTTATAAATTTCAGTGTCCTTACGTGCACAAAGCCGACAAAAACACACACACACACACACACACACACACATACTGGCACAAGTCAACGGCACAAAAAAGCACAACAAAGGAGCGAATACATATCGCAAAAATGGACAACAACAAAAGGCAACAAGATAGCAGAGCCTCGACCTGCTCGCCACGAACTCGAAATACGCTAACAAATATTTCGATTACAACAACTTAATCGACATTTATGCATTCTTTCGCTTGTACAATTTATAGGCGCTCCTTAAAAAGCTCTCAAAAAGCATAGATATTTATGTGTTCGATTTGAATCAATTCTTCGGTTTGTTTGAAATAGGCGCTCCTTGAATAGCTCTCAAAAAGCATAGATATTTATGTGTTCGATTTGAACCAATTCTTCGGTTTGTTTGGTTCGTTAACTTGGTTCTCAACAACAATGAATCCAGATATGGGTTTGAACCTAGAGTTTATTTTATTTATTGTTTTATTTATTTACTTTTGATATACATATATATATGTACATATATATAAATGAAAAAAAGAAAAGGGTTTAGCTCACGATTCGATTAAATTATAAAAAAATACATATATGTATATATAAATACATATATATTGAAACTCTGTTCAGAAGCCTGCTTTTAATATACAACCAAATTTTGACAATTTAAAAAAAATTTCTTAATTTTGCTTTAAATCCTTCAACAATCTTTATTTTAATCTAGCTAAGGCTTAGCAACGGACTCTTGAGACACCTTACAAATAATTATATTACAACAAAAAAAAAAAAACATATAAGAAAGAGAAAATGAGAGAAATTATAATGTGGAATACAAGGAATTCATTTAGGATTCTTGGTCTTTAAAGGACCTGTTTGGCTAGAAATTGGATAGACTCGACTTATATTTAGAGAAGAAGAACAACTTGATTTCGTTGCAGGCGCATGCACATTGTCGGTTCTCGGCCCCAGTGCCAGTTCCAGCAGCAGGATCGTGACCATATGTCTGGCATAGGCCAGGCTAGGCCACCTAGCCCCCACCCCACCTCCGACAACTAACGGTTTGTTGTCTTTTTTGCCGCATTTTTTGACAGCCCGAGAACCAAAAAGTGACACAAAGCACTCTTCGAGATTATGCGGCGAACAAAAAGCAACAATGCAGCTACTGAAGGGGGAGGGGGGAGGTTGATGAGTAGAGGGAAGGTACGGGGGTTGGGGCGAGTTTCGAGACAGAAACAATAAGATGCTGAACTATAATCTACGGCTGGCTAACGCCAAACACTCGGTCCCTTAATAGCTACAGTATCGAGGGGTCGTCAGCCGTAGTAGGGAGGGGGCACGTAAATGGTTACTCGCTTGTTGTTGTTGTTATTGTTGTTATAATCGTTATTGTTGAAGCGGCCACAGGGGGCGGTCCGTAGTAGGTGTACGTACAGACGGTGCAGCAGTCAATGGGCGTGGCAAAGACCATAACTGGCGTCTGCTTGCCGGGCAGAGGGATGGGCGGATAGGCCAGGGGATAGCGGGGTGGCATCGGTGGCGGCAGCGGTTGGGGCAGTGGCGCCTGCAGTGGTGGACGCGGTGGTAGTGGCGGTGGCGGACCCGGCACCAAGCAGCACGGCTGCGGTGGCGGCGGAGGCGGCGGCCCAATCACATACGTCTCACAGCAGCGGTTCGACTGATAAGCCTCCAGGGTGCAGGGGGAGACACAGGAGCCGAATAGATTGCTGATCCAGTCCGAGATGAGGTTGAATGTGCGTCCCTGGCGCTGGCTGGCATCGTACTCCCCGAAGGCATCCACCGAGGTGTTCAGCACCGGCTGCAAATCCTCCAGACGCGACGATTGATTTATGTATAAAAACTCGATGTTATCCTCGATCGCGCTGGTGTTCAGAGGCCGCGGATGCCAGCGCTGCAAATGCACCTTTTGCTGACTGCGATATCGTACTGAGCGAAAGAGAGAGAGGGAGAGAGATAGCTAAATAGAACATAGGCTTAGTGCGGCAGCCTGAAAGTATGCAATAATGTGTGTGAGCCTCACCAAAGACAACATAAATATATATATTATGTTTATAAATAAAAACAACATTGAAATTTGATTTTGATAATTCAGTTCTAAACATAACATTCACTATGTAATGCTTTCCTCTACATATTCCTGTAAAATTTGAACATTTAGAAGCCCAAAAAACTACTAAAAGCTTAAATATTATTTACATTCTAAGATCTACCAAAGGCACTTATTCCGCAATTGGAATCTTAGCAGCATTAATAAAGTCTTTATAAAATCTCTGACTAGTTTTTGGTACTACTTTTTAAAAACAAATCAAATCTGAAAATAACTTTGTTGATTTTGGTTTCGAATCAAATTTAAAAATTTACAAAATTTTTTATGAGATGTCTAACAAATAACCGTTCATATGAATCCCAATCGGTTACAAATGCAACACAAATGTGCTGGAAAAGCCAAATTCAAATTGAAACAAAAATAAACTGAATACTTTGATATTGGTGTAAACTCAATTTAGCCTACAAATTTTGGTTATCTGGGAAAAGTATGCTATGCAATATTTTTTATACAAAAAGAAAAAAAAACTCAGAACAAGCTAAAAGAAACCGACTCCATTTTTCAAATATAAAAATGAAATAATTGAAATAAATAGATAAGGTGAATGTTGAAAAAAAAGCTGTGCATAACAATGTATTCATGTGAGTGTAGCCGAATTTATTTATCTAAGACATATGCTTCTCCCCCCTTCTCACCCTGCTCCACTCTGATCCCTCGTGCATATTTAGTGCAGTTACATTTAAAATTAACAAATACATTTTATTCATGTGCGTAAAGTGATTCATTGTCAAAAAAAAATATGTATATATAAATTTTAGAGTGGACCAAACAAAGTAGTGGTAGTTGAAGTGTTGGTGGTGTGAGTGGTGCAGCTTGAACTGACTGAGCATAACTAACCGCCAAAGCCGAAGCCGCCAAACACGTTGCTATTCGCATTGGCGCCGCCGCGATTGTGTTTGCCGCCGCCGCCGCCGTTGGCGTTGGCGCCAGCACCTGCTCCGTTACCGTTGCCGCCGGCATTGGCGCTGGAGTCCGCGTTGGCCGACTGGCCGTTCTGGCTGGTGGCGCTGGCGCTGCTGGTGGCCGAGTTGGTGATGAAACCGTCCGGACCGCGCTCCGAGCTGATGTTGGCCGCGGTGTTGGCCGCTGCGTTGCCCTGGTTGTTGGCGCCCTGGAAGATCGACTGGCTGTTCGCGCCGGAGTTGATCGTCTCCTGGTTGCCGTCGCGCGTCACATCCGTGTTCGTGTTGGCCGTGTTCGTCGAGCTGCCGAACTGGTTGTTGTTGCTGCTCGTCGAGCCGCTGGTCGAATCGATCGACTCCCGATTTCCGTTCTTCGTGTGCTTCGTGTTCGCGTTCGCACTGGATGCCTGCTGCTCCCCGGGCCGGAAGTTCAGCGCCTGGCTCTGCGCCCCGTCGCTCGACTGCCCGAGGCCCGACTCATGGTTCGTGTTCGCCGAGCTGACCTGCCCGCTGCTGCCGTCCTTGGCTATATTCGAGCTGATGCTGCTGCTGCCCGAGTTCTGGGATCCGTCCGCGTTCTGGTTGGCAAAATTGTTGCTGGCCGCCTGCTGATTGAATCCGGGACCGCCCTGGGCGCCCGCATTGCCATGGGATTGCACTTGGCCGCGCTTCTTTTCACGCTGATTTTCGTACGGATTCGGCTGTCCAAAGCCGCCGTCGCCACCGAAGCCCCCAAAGCCACCGTTACTGCCGAAATCGCCGCCGTAGCCGCCGCCGTAGCCGCCGCCAAAGCCGCCAAAGCCACCAAAGCCGCCAAAACCGCCGGGACGTCCGAACTGGCGGCGCGGACGCTCTGCGCCATCAAAGCCGCCAAAGCCGCCGCCGAAGCCGCCAAAGCCGTTGTCATAGCCAAAGTTGTTGTAGCCAAAAGGCACGTACTGGGCGCGACGCTTGGGCCGCACCAGGCGACGACTGCCGGCGGCGTACTGCAGCTGCTGCGGGCTGTAGACCGGTTGGGGGGCGCGGCGCCGACGGAAGCCGCCGAATGTGGCCGCGTTCTCGCCAAAACCGCCCGCATTGGCCGACGTCTGTCCGTAGCGGGTGCGTCCAAAGGCGTTCGAGTTGCTGTAGGTCTCCTTGACATTGACGCCGCCGTATTGTTGGCTGTTCGTCCGGGTGTTGCTGTTCGAGCCGACGCGGGCGCCCCTGCCCTGGGCGTTCACCTGGGCCTGGCTGAGCGTGTTACTGTTCTGCACGTTCCTATCCAGATCGAAGCTGAGCAGGCCCAAGCCGAGCCGCAGATCGCCGTCGGCACCGCGCTGCAGTCCCAAGCCCTGTCGCAGATTGTCCGGCGACAGCGAGGCGCCGAGGCCCACGTTGCCAATGCGGAACTGATCGGCCAAGCCGCCGCTGACGGCGCCGTTCGCATTGGTGCGCGTTCGCGTCAGCGTGTTGCCGATCTGCAGGCCGCCCAAGTCGACGTCGCGCGTGCGCGCCTGGCTGTCGGACACCACCCGCTGTCCGTTCTGGCGGGTGACCGCCCGCGAGTTCGAGATGCCCTGCGTCAACTCCACATTGTTGCCCAGGTCCACCTGGCGCTCGTACGCGTTTGTGTTGGCCCTCGATGCGGAGCCCCGACGGAAGCCGGGCTGCCCACCAAAACCGGGCTGCCCACCAAAACCGGGCTGTCCGAAGGGTGCGAACTGTGCCTCAACTGACAAAGAAAAAGAGTGAGAGAGAGAGAGAAAGAGAGAGAAAAATGAAGAGAATTCAGTTTAAGATGGTAAACGGAAAAGTTTTCGCCCATCTGGCGAAACTTTGTTATTTGTTTGCGCGATATTTAAGGTAAACATATCACAAGCTTCATGCATTTGTAATCCCCCTTCCCCCATCTTCTTCCCCCATCCAAATTCACATCGACAACAGCAACTGGCTCAAAGAACCCCTCAAACGTGTTCCTCACGCATCGCTCGTCTCTTTTCCTTATTTGTTTTTTGTGTTTTTTCTTTTTGGCTTTCTGTATATCTTTATTTTTTTTTCTTCATGTTGTGACTGTTTCTAATTTGAATATCATTTAATGTGCGCGATATTTTTTCCATTATTATTATTTTTAAATTTTGTTCGCTCTTTGTTTTTTGAGCTGTGCCCAACTTTTAACAAAGTTTCATGCTCAGCATGTAAAAAGCTCAACATTTAACAAACTGCTCAAAGTTCCTTAGAAAATACTCGTAGAAAACTGTACTAGTTGCCGTAAAGTACAAAATTGCGTAACTACCAAATACTATCAAAAAGTGCGAAAATGTGCGCTTACATACTTTTAAGCCTTTATTTAAATTTACATATTTCAAAAGGAATATGTTTTTTTTTCAATTTGAAAAAATTTAAATTTTTTTAAATCTGTAAAAGTTTCTTTTAAGATGGAACATTATGCACAATTCTGAAGTTTCACAAATTCTAATAAATAAAATATAAATAAAATGTGTTGAATTAATATTTGTGAATCTAAAAAAAAAACTAGAAGTTTCCTATTCTGAAATTTGTCGAGCAACTTTCACTGGCAACTTAATGGGGAAAAATTGTGAAGAATCTGGAGTAACATTTTTTGTATTTCAACTTAAACTAAAGACTGCACACTGCTTTGGAAATTCTTGTCGTATTTTGAGTGTAAAACAAGAATATTTTGAGTGTCAATAAATTATTTTTAAGTCTCTGCATTCTCAAGGAGTTAGTTAGCAAATTAAAACCGAAGTTTTGTTAATTTTCCTCTGTACACAAAATCCACTGAACAAATTGTCACAAAAAGAAAAAATGATGAAAATAAACAGTTTTGCACATCGAATTTTGATATATATATATATAAATATCACTCAGAAAACACACAACTCAGCACTTCACGTTAAGAACTTTCAAGAATATAGCAAAAGAGTAGCTTATACATTCATATTGTTCTGCGAACATTGTTGTTTTTAATTCGTTGTTAACACACAATTTGGCAACGTGTTTTTAAATTGGCAACCGTTTGCACTTGACTTTGTGCGGAGCTTTTCAGTGTGGCCCATTGTGTGGCCGTGATGCTCATTATCCTTTTAAGGGCTGCGCTTTTTTTGTAGTTGTTGTTGTCCTTTTTTCATCTGTCAATATGCGGCGCACGTTGGCGCGAAATCCAGCGATAATTTTGCAATTATTGCTGTAATATCAAAGCCTAAAAGTACGCAGACGTGTGTTGAATGTGTGTGCGTGCGTGTGTTCAGTGTGTGTGTGTGTGTGTGTGTGTATACTTTGGTGTCATTATCCTGTCTACCCGCTGTTCGTGCTGCTATTGTTGTTATTGTTATTGCTGATGTTGTTGTTGTTGTTTTTGTTGCTGTTGTTGTTGTTGCTATTGTTGTTAGCACAGTGCCGAGGCACAAAAATATTTACCTTGCGGTTGACAAACTGCCAGCCAGCACACAATTAATCCTGCAAATGCGTGGAGCAGCCTCATCCTGATTCCGTAACTGTGAATCTGTAGCTGTAGCTGTATCTGTTTCTGTATCTGATATCTGCTTTGCTCTGTATGAGTATCTGATCTATGTGTGTGCGTGTGTGTGTTTTGATTCCTGCGCTAGCTAATTTACCGCTGCGAAAACAGCGCACGCAATGAGCGCGTTTTTGGCCGCTGGCGACTTTTATCGTGCGCTGTTATTGTCGTGTATTCGACGTTTTTTCGTTTTTGCTATTGTTGTGTGTGTGTTTTTTTGATTTTTTTTTTTGTTTTTTTTTGCCCGCTTGTGTTTGCTTTCGGTCCCCCACACACAAGCGTGTGTTTTGCGTTAAGCGTTCACTGGCGTTCTAAGCCTCTCGCTAGTGTTGTAATCAAGCTTTAAACCAAACAATAATTAACGCGCTTTATTGATTAGCTGCCGACTGAGACTGCGGCGTCTGCGTCTGCGTTGGCGTAGGCGTTGGCGTTACCGTCGCTGCCAACGTCGGCGCCAGGCCTAGAAGAATTATTATTTTATTATTTTTTGGAAAGAAATTGAATTTTGTACAGGTTTTTTGTGCTTTGTTTTTTTTTTATTTTTTTTTTATTTTTTGGTTAAACGGGCCTGGTTTGGCTCCGCCTGCGAATCTACCTGTGTTCCTCCCCAGTCAATTCTCGTTTAACTTGTTTTCTAATGCTGTTTGCCGGCAACAACAAAACGGCAAACTACAACGGAGCTTCGTTCGCTTTTTTGATGAGTTCATAAAAAATGAAAAAGGCAGCGACATTATCAATTTTTTGATGACCATAAAACTGCCCCCAGATGTCCAACTGTGTGTGTGTGTGTGTGTGCGTGTGTGTGTGTGCGTGTGTGTGTGTGCGTGTGTGTGTGTGTGTGTTCGTTTCTTTGTTAGCTCCACCTTGGAACGGGGAACTTTTTGCCACATTAAAGTAAAAAACTGTCAGATCGCAAACAATCTAGAGAAAGGCTTATTTAGTCAAGAAATAAATTTAAATCACTTAATAATTTGAAATAGAAATCGCAAATAAAAGGTTTATATATACATTTCAAATAACATAATCCGATTTTTAAAGCGAATAATTCTAATATTTATTAATTCTTTAATTTATAATTTAATTGTAATGTTTATAAAGTCAGCTATAAAGGCGTTTGACTGTATTTGATTGATGTTACTGCATATAAATTCCAAAGAAATAATGAGTGTAATAATGTTGTCATTATCCAACTGAAGTATACATCATTTAATTCGCCAGACTCAAGTATGCCCCACACAACGTGGAAAGACGTTAACGAATACTCTTAAAGCAGATTTATTTTTGAAGTTGAATGTTTTTGAGTATTACAAGCTGGCTTTTTCATTGTCTTCCAAAAAAAGGAAAAATTCGAATAATTATTAAATTAAATCTGAGTAGATTAAATCATAAAATTTTTTATTGAAGTTATTATCAAATAATAAAGCTGGCAACTCTGAAAGTATTTGAGATACATTTTGAGAAGTTGGCATTTGTTTAGGTCATTCCAGGGCCAAGTGGGTTTTCGAGTTCCCCATTGGCGTCAATGTACGCGCTGTAGGTCAGTCGATGCTTTAGTTGGGTAGAGTTTCGGCTTAAGCACAAAATGATATTTATTATTCGCATATTCATTATACGAATTAGTCATTAAATTGTCATAAAAACACAAACGAAAAAAAACTCGTCTTGGCTGTGGCGTCAATTTCGAATGCTGCTAACTCTATTGACAAAAGTGTTTAGCATTCAAGAAACTTGTCCCAGAACAATGCCCAGCACTGTACAAGCGACTGAGTGAAGCATCTCTGTAAGGTTGACAGCCCAGGAACACAAAACAGAAATCAAAATACTTGTAGATACAAATCCTAACATATTGTTTAACAAGTATACGATTATATATCATTTAACATTATCTCTTAAATGCAATTATCAATATTGTTAACTAAAAAGATTGGATTAGAAATAAAGTTTCTTATGTAAAAACAAAGTTTGAAATTAAAAAAAAGAGGTATCTCCGTTGAAGACATTCATAAGATGTGTGCTATATTTCTATAGTTAACCAAATTTATAAACTAGTTCTCAATTATTCACCAACTGTTTTTATGCAAAGATTTTATGACGATAGCCTTAAAACCGAGACACTTTTTTGCATAGAAACAGACAGGCAAAATTACATGAATATTTCGATGTTAATATTAATATAAATACTTTGTAATAATTAAATAGGGTATATTTGTCAATATCAAATAAAATTCCGCATATCAAAGTGCTAATAATGGGGAAAAAAAATTCATCAGTACACGGGTATTTTCGTTTTTTTAATTGACATTCGGTTTAGCAATTTTATTGCAAGACGATTTTATTTTAAAAGTGATTTTTGATTTGTTTGCGCTGTTTGCAAATCAAAACTACAAAATTGGGAAACTGGAGTGTAAGAAAAGTCTGTGAACGGCAACAGCGCCAAAGTGGGTCAACTTTCGCCGGTCGCACAATGGTGCGAGCGAAATAGAGAGAGAGAGGGGGAGAAAGTGTGTGTGTGTGTGGGAGGGGGAGCGAGATATATATTGAACGATGGGTTAGCTCTGTTCGATATGTGAACAAAAAATTGTTTTTTATTGTTATTTCATTTCTGGCGTTTATCGGTCTGGCGGCATCTTTACGCTGACGAGCGCTTCGAGAATGCTACTGCCATGACCCCAGACCCCAAACCCCAAGCCCTCAACCCCAACCCCTTGCACAATTTTTATGCTAAGCTCTGCCACGCTGCTGCTGCTGCTGCTGCTGCTGCTGCGGCTGCTGCGGCTGCTGCCTTGAACGTGTGAAATGGAGTAGAAAAATTGTTTTTCTATCAAAGGCGAAAAATCGCAGTAACGCGCACCGCCACCCGCACAGTCCCCTCCACCCACAATCCCCGTCAACCATTAGCTGGCAGCAACAATTTTGTTGTTTATGTTGCCATCGCGTTCGGTTCTCTATCAATTTAATGCCCGCAACATTGCTGGACACGCGGCTTTAATTTTTTTTTTAACATTGTTTTATATATTTTTTGTTATTTTTTTCTCTGTGAACCAAGGGGAGGGAGGGCGATTTATTTATTTGGAGGCCACTTGAATGCTGCTTCGGCTTTTGGTTTCTGGTTCTGGTTCTGGTTCTGTTTCGGTTTCAGTTACGGGTTTTTGTTGTCCGTCGTTGTCTGGCGGCATTAGCGGGGCTCAGACTCTGATTTGCGCTGCTAATTGAAGTTTTATTCGGCGAGAGACGGTGGTCAGGGGCTAGAGCCAGCAGTCTGTGCATGAAGCAGGTGAATCCCAAACCCGACTGGTTCTAAAATCGATTCACAACTTTGAGTGGATGGTTATGCGAAAAGCAATTCCAAAAACTCTTGAGGGTATTGCAAATTCGTTGAGATCGATTGGCTTTTCGGCAGAGAGACTTAATCTTGTCTATATACTTATTATTTATTATTTATTTTTTGAGTTCTTATGTAATTTAAAGGAATGAGGAATCTCTTGAATATCATTTATATTGGAAATATTTATACACCTTTTCTTTCAATGAATTTTACGGCACAGGGTGTTTGCTAGTCTGACTAAACTAAGCGTTACTTTTTAGGTTTTGTGCAAATAATCAATGCATTTTTAATGTTTTGATGGGTATTAATGATTATTTGATTGAATACAACAAACAAATTTAAAAGGCATATTTAATTCTTATTCACTTTATGTTCAAAGACTTTCGAAATTTTAAATGATTTCTTTTTATTTTGTATGTTGTCGCTTTATACGAATTTGAACATTGTGTTTCAATAAATTTCCGAATAAAAACAAAATCGTTTATTGATGTATCTATGATGCTATCGTTCTGATCAACAGTTATCAAAATGTTTTTTTCCATATTGTTTTTTTTTATAGCAATTTATTTCTTTTGTGTTTCGCGTGTGTGTTTCTTTTGTGTATCTTTCAGATACTTTTGAGCGTTGCTTTTGTGTTGTTTTGCATTGCTTGTTTGTTTGTGATGTGCTTTTGATAATAAGTTGTTTTGACAAATTTTTTAAAGTTGTAAATTTACATTATATTCGTTTTATGCGCCACGCACATCCGCACACACCCACACACTTACACACATAGATATAGAAACAGTTGCACTTGCCTATACATATATTTGTATCTATATATGTGTGTGGCATTATATTGTGCATTCAGTCAGCCATATGTTTGCCTATCTACAAATACTTATGTTACACATTCTCAACTTGCCACCTCTACTCCCCCCTCCAGCCCCCCTCTCGTTCTCTCCTTCTGTGTCTGTGTCTGACTTCCCCCTGCTCCAATCCTTTGACTCCTTTGGCTCCTCGGTTGGTGTCTCCTTGTGTTTGTTTTGAGTTTGCTGCTGCCGCGTCTGCATTGCGTCTTTTGTTATTATTACATTTTCATAAATGCAAAGGCACACACACACACATACACACACGCACGCACGCACACACACACACACACACACACACATGACTAAACTCACACCCGAACAACTCGTTGATAAATTTTGTAAAGTTTTGTCTGCCTCGTTGTCGGCATGCGGCTCGTTAGCCGCCTGTCTCTCTGCTGGCTGTCTTCGAGCCCGTCGCCCCTTGCTGTACACGTAACCACACACACACATACACAAACACACAAACACACACAGACACATACACACAAATGTATATACATATAGATATATATTTGCCGTTTTGTGGCTTCCCTAGCTGCTGTCCTTGTGTTCGTCCGTCGTCCTGCTTGCACTCCCCTGTAATTGCAACTTACTGCTCGCTATTTCCTTCACCCACACCGTCCCCCCCGCTCCCTTTAATACGCATGAAGAATTGCTTCCACTGCATGTTGAAATGAGATATTTCAATTTTGTATTGTAATTTTAGTAACTTAAATGTAATTTTTGAAGACATGAGGCGCTTGTCAGCCAGCCAGCCAGCCAGCCGGGCTATTATGTGTGCACGTTGCACCCAATCCAGTGGGACCCCCCACCCCCCTTTTTCAGCGCCCGCCTGCAGTCTGCATTGTGCCGAATGGGCGTCTGGCCGGCCCAGCGGCATCTTGACTCTTCTGCAATTGTCTGCAAAAGCTGCTTCAACGGGTAACGGTTCAATACTTTGCAACAATAGGCAACTTCGCCTTTTGCAGACAGCCCCACATCAACCCCGGCCCCACTTCCCCTCTTCGTGCCATCCGGCTGCAGTCAGGCTTATTTGTTGCGTCGCTTTAGAAAATTATGCACACAGCCCGAAAAGCTGTCGAGCTGCCTTCGTGTCGTGTTTGTGCACGTAATAAAGTAGCAACTACCCCCACAACCCCCCCTGCCTAGGGGGGTATGGGGATGGGAAAGTGTAACTGCATAGGCGGCACTTTTTAAGCGCTTCGCCTGTCTCGACTCAAGTTTTTGGCAGCGCTTAAGAACTTAACACACAATGCAGTGCAATACAAATAGAAGGGGAGCTGTGGAAAGCGGCAACTTCCGGCGGCCCGGCCACACCCCCTTCGCACGCAAAACTTTCGCCACAGAGCCGCCCTCGAAATCTTTTGCAGTGACAAAAGCTGCCTCGTTCTGTGTTGCCGTCGAAATGAGCCAAATTATGACAAATTGTTGGCAAAAGTATTTAAAATGAGTTTATTTCTGACTGAAAGACAACTTCGCTCTTTCTCTCTCGCGCGCGCATTTTGCGACCGCAACTTGCGGTGAATATTCGACACGTTTGTCTACTTTTGGCCGCTAGGTGGCGCCGTTAGTTAATGCAACCAGGTATACAGAACACGGCCCACAAGACACACGACAATTAAAAGGTCGTTAGGCACGCGGTCGTCTGAATAGATGAGTGCCGGAATATTCGTGAATTGTTCTCACCTCTCTCACACATATGGCTGTTAATAATTATGAATGTGTTTATTGGATTAACTCATTTAAGCAAGTTCTTGTGGCTTGCATTTCAGAATATCACTTATTGTGGGTGATTCGCGAGTGTTTTGATTACCAACATGTTTGTTCGCAAACATATTTCAAGCTCACTTACATGCAAATTATGTGAATACAATCGCAAATGCAGATGCTCAAACATGCACTCAAACAACTGTTTGGTAAAGTGAATGCATTTTTCTGTTTCTTCGCTTATAAATCAACCTGTGACAACTACAATCACAGCAAGCAGTTGAAACACACACTCACATTAACACTCACTGCCAGCCACAAAATTATGACATCTCTCTCACTCTCACTCACTCACACTCCCCGCTCTCCATCTGCCCTTGTGCTGTGCTTCGTGCGTGGCATTAGGAAATTTACCAGCTTGCTAGCAACGGGGTTGTTGGGTCTCGACCCTCGACAAGCGACCCAGCTGTAAAACAAAAATGCTGAAACATAACAACAAAATGTAAATCCTTTCAATTGAAACGTAACAGCCAGTAACAGTAGTGCAGGCAAGCCAGCAAGGAGCAGCACCTAAGCCAGCCACAAGTCCAAAAGAAGAAGGCAACAAGAGGGTCGCAAGTCGGAAGTCTGAAGTCTGAAGCCTGAAGTCGTCGTCGCTTGGCTCGTCAGCAAATTCAGCTTGTTTGCGTTTCTAAGTTATGGTTACTGGTGCCAACTGGCTTAGCGAGTCAACGACGATTGAGTCTGCTGGGGATTAAAAGGCGGTGGATGGCGAGGGAGGAGTGGCAGTCATATTTAAAAGTTGTCAGCAGTGTGGCGCACAGTGCGTATGCTTCATATTTTTGTATTATGCGACAAAATTATCCAACTGTGTCCCAAAGTGGTGCGGACCGTGGACAGCGACAGTTGGCAAACGGAAGACAGACAGCATTTGCATAAAAAAACGCTCTTAAAACCGTCCTGCGCTCATTTACAGCTCATCAACAGGTGCAGCAGCAGCAATCACAAACAGAAACAGGAACAGGAACAGCAGCAGGACCAGCAGAAGCTGGACGACAGGCCAGTTGTGTTGACCAACATGAAGACGCTGCTGTCGCATAAAGCGAAATTGTTACGCAAATAAAAGCCAAAGACGATGACAACAAACGACGGCATCAACAGCAGCAACGGCAGCGATAAAGTGAATTGACGGAGACAACGAAATGAAAGTGAAAGAGACATGGAAATTGAAATGGTACCAAGCCGAATAAATGAGACCCTTTTTTTGGGCATGCGATTCGAACCTGTCCGGGCAAGAGAGAAGAAGAAGGCGATTTACCTATAAATATATAAATAAAGACAGAGAAAGAGACAGAGAGAAAAACGATAAATAAGTGTGATATAAATAAATAAACATACATATAAAAGTGTAAATGTGTAGGAAAATCCAAATTATTTCGAGCAGAGTTTATTAAACATTTTGTGAAGAAAAAGGGCCATTCAATAAATTAATAATATTCAATCAAATCTTTTATAGACCGAAAATGATTTATGATTGCTATCGCTATAGATTGTGGGCTACTAAAAATTATAAATCATAAATTATGCCTAATTTCCTGCTAGGCAAATCCCTAAGCTAGTTGCTTGGAATGGCAGCAAAGGCGCTCAAGCTATTTTAATCCGCTTGAAAGAAAAGCCAAAACTTATAAATAAGAAATTATTGTATTTTATGTTTATATACATTTAACACTTGTTCTCAATCAATTTTATTTATTTTATTTTTATTACTAATAGTGGCAACTTAAACTGTATTCTCAATCAAGTGGAACAGCAACAAAAGTTTGCTCCAAAAAGTATGCAATGAAAAATCAAAACTACAATTTTAATCATAGTTGTTGGTCTAAACATTATTGGAGTAATAACTGCAGAAATGCTTAAAAAAAACTAAGAGAGAGAAGATTTCTTTCTTCTCAAAACACAGGCTCTTGGCCAGCCAGATGAACCCAGTGCATTTTGAGGGTATTCGCAGGCAACAAAGTTGCCTTAGCTTGAAGCCCAGCAGATTGGTAGCTTGGTGGCCCGGTTGCCTGTGAGCCTTGGAGCCTGGGAGACTTCAAGTGTTTGCCAGCGCCTAGGACCGTCGACTCAACACGTCGTTGCGTCCTCCTTTGTTTGTCTCAGTGACAGCGAGGACAACTGCAGCATAAAAACTCAGCGTGAGATAGTTAATTTGTTTTCACTTCAGCAGCAGTATCCCGGCTATCCAGCTGCCGCGAACGCCCGCCTTCACCACCGCCCCCGCCGCCCCGCCGGAGTCGAGGGGTTGTGCAACCCGCAGCTTCACTCCGCACGTTTTGGCTCATTTATTTTCAGTTTGACGCCCTGACGCTGCTTATTTGCACACAGACAGCTCAGAAACAAAACGAAAGCGCAAAAGATAAAGAGTGTGTGAGTGAGAGGGAGAGAATGAGGCAGAGATAAGGGGGCGGGGGGCGTGGCAGGCAGACAAAGATGTAGAGTAGCCGCTGTCAAACTTATCAAATGGCAGCGCGAAAAAGAATTGCTGCAAAAGGGGGGAGGCGGGTGGGTGTGGCAAAGCGAGACAGTTGACAATTGCAAAAAATTGTCACAAAGCGAAATTAAAAACGCAAAAACAAACTGGCAAAGATAGGGGAAAGCAGAGAGGGGTGGCGGGGGGAGCAAGGAGCGGGCAGCTCGAGGATGGCCAGCGGATAGAGGGGAGAAGGGACAATGCAGAGTGTTGAATGTAGAGCAAGTGGCAAGAAGTTTTATGGCAATGACAAAAACAACAACAGCAGCGCGGGGGCGGCACGTAGAAAAAGCTGCTCCGAGCGGGTGGCGCTGGGTGGTGCTGGGTGGTGCGGCGTGTGGGGGTCCGCTGTTATGGGCTGTGGGCAACTGTCAGTGCAAATGTTTCAATTTGGCATCTTTGCCCACTTTTGTCAACTGCTGACGACGACAATTGTTGTTTGTTGCTGTTGTTGCTGCTGTGTCCCAACAGCAACAGCAACAGCAGCAGCAGCAGTTAGTTGTTGGCCCTGCAGCCGCCAACAACTAACCGCCAACCAACTACCTCAACCACTCAATCCACGTGGGGGACATGCATATTTTAATTAAATTGTTTGCCATAGCCGAGCCACTTGCTGTGGTTCCCTCTACACAAAAGCAGCGGGTGGTGCACGAATGATCCCCAAATCAAGCGGTTGCTGCTGTTGTCACTGTTGCTGCTGTTGTTGTTGTCGGGGCAACTCGAGGTGAGAAAATTAAGAACGGACGCAGCGAGGTGACAACTTATTGCTAAATTATATTTTGCTACCCTGTAGCTACGTAAACAGCCCAACGGGAATCGTCGTTTGTGCAAAAGAAGCAATAGCCGATTTATACGATTATACGAGGTCCTCGGTTTAGATATATTCACTCGTTTGCTATTAATCGTATCTACTCTTCACCTTTGCAATGTGAGCATATTGGGTTTCTGCAATATCCATCTTGCTGTCCTTTTGTCTGTCCGCATAAAATTGGAATACGCACCCGTGAAAGCCCGCGTCAGATAATGTGTTAAGATTTTTATTATCCAACTAAACTTGACAAATATAGCTCCAAAACTTCATAGCTTTGTCAAAAGTAAACCGATTTTTATGTTTGACGGCATTTTGATCATTATTTAGATTGATTCTATATTTAAATATTTCCACTTTTAAAAGTCCAATTTTTGTATTTTTTTTTAAATCAAAAATTTTCAAAAAAATATATTTTTTTTAAGTTTAGAATTGCAAATGTATAATTTTAATCGATTTCGAAAAATTTGCATAAAAAACAACATAAAAGGTGATTCTGAGGGATCTTAAAATAAGCCAAAATTGACAAAAATTTCGACATAACTCCCAAACATCAAACTCCCATAACTTTGTCAAAAATAAACCAATTAGCACGTTGGATGGCATTTTGTCATGATTTGGCTCTAGATTGATTCTACAACAAAATATATGTATTAGAATAAACAAAAAATTTCTTTGAAAAAAAAAACATAATTTCGAATTTCTCGAATACAAAGCTTATGCTACAGTTCGGTTTTTATTATTGACTTTCAATTTAAAACAGATTCTATTAGTTTTCCTTTTTGTTCTTATCTATTGTGAAAATGTATTGGCAACTTTTCCTGGGCTTTTTTGTTTTTGTTTTCTAAATTTCATATGCTGTTTATGACATTAGGCGAGCTTTTTCTCTCTCCCCACTGCTATCAGCTCTCGCATAGTTATCTTTCGCATCACCCCCTCCCCCACCGCTGCCAGTCCCGCCGCTGCCCACACCGCGTTGCCAGCTAATAATTCTGCCATTTTGAATTGAAACGCATTCTGTGTGCGTTTTTGTCGTGTTTGCCTTGGGCCTGTTTGTGTTTGCGCACTGGTCGCTGGTGTTGTAGAGATCAATGATAAAATATATTTTATTATGCTCGCTGCGACAACAACAGAACAGACAACGAAACAACCAAACAACGAAACAACCCGACAAGCACACAAGCGGACAAGCGGACAAACAGACAGCCAGACAAGCAGACATGGCCCCATCCCTGTTCTCGCCTCGATATTGTGGAGCTTGTCCGCCACTTGCTCGATATTAATTATTCAGGCCGAACACTGTGAATACACCACTCAAACACCCAAAACAGCCAAGCACCCATTCGCTATTCAGTATTCGCCATTTGGCCATTTGGCTATTGTCATAATTTTGGCAAACGAACAATTAGGTCTGGCCCGAGGCCAGGGACCCTACGGGGCGTTGGGGGGTGGGTTAGTATTTTGGAATAGCTGCAAAGTTGTGTCGATTAAATTTGTTGGCTTTTGTGATTATTTTGTGACCAGGACCCCGAAGCCCGTTGGCCCCTTTCCCCACCCCGTCTTCGCTTTGGCATTTGCCATTCGCATTTGATTTCTGATGTTTCGCTTAGTTGACTTTTGTTTTTGTGGCCAGCGATAATGATGAACTGTGTCTCTGCCCAGACATCTGGCAACTGGCTACTGGTCAGTCAATCAGTCAGTCACTCAGCCAGTCACTCAGCCAGTCAGTTTATCAGCCAGTTGGGAACAACAAACAAACTCAAAGCCAAAGCCAAAAGTAAAAAGATAAATACTCAGCGAAACGAAATGATTTTCTAAGTAAGTGCAAATTGCGTTTTAATTAAAATGTAAAAATACAAGCAACGCGAATGTGAGAGAGAGAGACAGACAGACAGAGAGAGAGAGAGAGAGAGAGAGTTGGAGACATTGACAAAGATGATGGGTGTGCGGTGTGGAGCTGTTGTGAACGAAATAATTAAAATTCGAAAAGTTACTTGAAAATGTGTTTGCTGCTGCTGCGACAGCTGTTAACGCGGACTTGCTATCCCCCCTCTCTCCCTCTCCCTCTCTCTCTCTCTAAAGCTAACACGCTCCCTTTAACCAAGCCCCGCCACCTACCCCGCAGATATGCTACGTGCCGTGGTCTTAACTCGATCTAAGCTCGCAAAACGCGTAAATGTCACATTTCCATTTACTCGCATTTTCCCGTATTTATGTTTCGTTCGACTTGCCACGCCCTCCGCCTTCGCTGACGGCCTTTTGACTTGCCGTATCAGCATTTCCTATATTTTTTTTTTCCGCGCTTTCTTTCTATTTGCTCGTGTTTTTTGTTGTTTTTGTTTTTTTTTTGTTGCTGCTGCGCCTTCTTGGCAAATGCTGTGAGAAATTATTTGACAAACAGTTTTCCGCACGCTTTTCATTTGTCCCGCTTTCTTTCGGCCCAACTCCAGCTTCCACTCCCCCACTCTTACCCCTCACGCTGCCCCCTTTGCCAATCTGCCTGAAAATCTCGTTATTTTGTAGCAATTTTTAGTGTCGCCCATTGGTCGGGGCATAAAAATGCAAACTTTTTAATTGGGTTTTTGTGTGATCGCATTCGGTGTGCGGGAGTGCGAGGGGCCCGGGCGTGCTGTTGAACTGGGGGGTGTCAGGGATTGTCGCCCGAATTGACATCTAAGTCCGGGGACAGGCCCCAAGCCCACGGGCCAGGCTCCAAATGGACACCCGGACACGGGCGTTGGGCGCAAAGCTGCGTTGATGGCAGCAATTTGACGCGGACAGCAAATTTAAGCGGCTTAGCTTGACCAAAGCTTGCCCAGAATCATCAAAAAAAAAAAAAAAAAAAAAAAAAAAAAAATAGGAAAAAAGAACAGCAAGGGAAATACGGTACACTAACCAGAAAACAGGCCCACTCTAAACAAGAATAGCAACAACAACAATCTGTAAAAAAATTTGTTACTCAGCAAAGATTTGACAAGGATATGCGTGAATTAAGACGTGGCTATAACTACACATTAGCCGGGATTGTTTTTGGTTCACTGTAAACACAAAATCGAATTTGAGTTGAGGCTTAAAAGTTCACCTGATCTCAGCTTGAGCCGCCACCCACTTGCCCTCCCCCGCCAATTCTTGAACCCTTTGGGGCTGTTATAAAAGTAATTGAACTATGTGCAGAGTGTATGTGTGTGTATATGTGTGTGTGTGTTTTAGTACATATATTGATTAAGCAATTATCTGAAATTACACTAAGTACATACAGAAACACCTAACCACACAAACGCCACTGTGGAGCTGTGCGTGTGTGTGTGTGTGTAGTTACTCCGTTTTGTGCGTTTAGCACTGCGTTGCGTACACAACGAACGCCACAACACACACAGCAAACACACACACACACGGAATATACACGATATTTAGCCAAAGAGATAGCGATATTCACAGCTATTGCCATATGCTATTTATGCCCAGACACACAACACACAACACACAAATACAAACACAAACAGAAATAGGAATAGAAATAGAAATACAAATAGAAAGCCAGAGCAGCGCAACTTGGCCCAAACAACTGCCTGCAACATGGCCCTCTGGGGCAGGCACATGGACTTTGACATGCGGCCTGGCGGCGGGGCAACTTGTTGCATGCAAACTTCTATTTTATCGATTTATAATTCATCTTTTTAACTTGTGCCTGTTAAATGCAATTTGTATCCAATTTCATAGAAGAACAATTTCAAAGAAGTTAAAAGATTTTCAATTGAATTTAAGCTGCAAATAACTAAATTACATAAGCATAACAATTACTTAAGTTGCAATTAAAATTATTTAACGAGCTTACTAATAGTTTTTGTCATGTAACTTAATTACAAATTCCTTTTGTTCAATTTGACGACAACAAACATGCACTCGCCTTGGTTCTTCCTTTAAGTGCAGTTGCCAATAATATTCCAGATTGCCGAAATCCATGCGAAGAAATAAATAGCCTCGGCTAGGGTATTTTAGCCAGCTACGATATGACCATGTCCGGAAAATCTTTTACTGACTTGTTTGCATTCAGCTGTTAAGCTTTTAAAGACGCAACTCTGTCGCTCTGTTGTGGCGCCTCCGGGGCGGGGGCATCGCATGTGTTGCCATCGATTTGGCCGTTTAACATTTATCGCCCCAACTGCCGTCTCTCTAATGACTGGGCCAATATATATGGCCGGCAATTTTGCACTGCGTGTCACCTGCGCTGCTCAGATAAATCGCACCGGAAGCAGACCGAAGCACGAAGAATGCTCAACGCTCAAAGCTCGATAAGGAGCAACGTGGCTTGCCAGGGGTGCGTCGGGATGGTGGGAGGGTGGGAGGGGTAGGGCGAATTGGCAGCAGCTACAGAGAACTCCGCAAAACTTTCACCAACGGCGATTTGTCGGTTTATGTGCTGTGAATTGAAATGCAGCCAAGAATATTCCCGCCGTTAGCCCGAATTCGCTCTCGCATGGCTAATGCAAAACAAATCGAAGCCAGGTGGCGGCCAGCAAAAAGGGGGAGCTGGGTCGGACGGTGGGCCGCATCACCTGCTAGTGATGCTAGTCGCCCATTGTCGCATGGGTTATTAGGCGGCGCTTGGCTAATACTCGTATTTTGAGCGCTGCTCCTCTGTTTTATCTGGGCCAAAGCAGCAGCGGCGGCAGCAACAATAAAGAAATTGCCGGCGCGCTGAAGCGTAAGCGACATTTCTGCCCAAGTCGGGGGCCACGTTGTCTGCGTCCAGTTGCTGTCCAGTGGCAGCGTTATCAAAAACAACAACAACATTGCTGACCCCAGCTGGTCCGTTGGCCGTCCACTTGTCCAACTTGTCGCTGTGATGATTAATGGCCACCAAACTGATAAATCAACTTTGTCGCTGTTGCTGTCACTGCACAAACACGCCGCAAAATGCTGCACCCCCAACATAGGCACGCTCACACACACACACATACGAAACACACACACACACACACACACACACACGCGCGTACACATGTGCAAACACAAAGCCTGGAAATTCGATTCAATTCGTCGCGGCTCACTTGAGTTTTAGCTAATGTTCAATATGCCACGCCCACACACACACAAGCGCCTCATTGCGACATATGCAAACACGCCAATTTCCATGTCCTTCGTCCTCGGGCCTCCCGACAGCGTTTCCATTCCATTGTCTAGCGGAAATTATTTCCATCTGGCCAAAAACAGCAAGAAACCAACATGAAACATTTTGCTGACAACGCACTTTAAATGCTCTCTAACTGCGAATAAATCAATAAGTCGAAGTTTTAAAGTTTTTTTTATTATGCTTTAAGGTGGGCGTAGTGTTCATATTCTTAATGAAGATCATAAGTTAATTTAAATGCAATCACATTTTCTAAATGTAATAAAAATTTTAAGAAATTGGCAATTAGGTTCTGAAAATAAAAATAAACTAAATAAACAGCAACATCAGATTACTATATTGTAAGGCCTATGTTAGTAACAATAGCTTATAACTGCAGTTTTTTTTAAGTTTCATCTTCCTCTTTTATATAATTAAAAAAGTTAGTATTCGTTATGTTAATAATTGTGTAAAAAATAATTTTAGTTTATACCTGATAAGCTTTTTTATTCATAGCAAAACCAACTCTTAAATTTCCATAATATGGTCAACTTCCATTCTGAATGTTGTGAAAGCTAACTGGTGTGAGGATACATTGGATGTCAGCACAGAGTACCAGTCAGTCAAGCACTTTAGCTTTCACACCTACTTCGAGTGCATTAGCCTGACAAAAAGTGCATCAGACAGTCAGACAGACGTTGGCCCATGGAAAGGGCTTCCAGGAACGATGAGCATCCCGGCGTGGCTTTAAAGTCACGTTCACTCGTGCCCTGTACGCATTATGGCGCACGTTCACGTTCACGTTCGCGTTCACGTGCCCGTTTCCCTTCTCGGGCCGGGTACATTCATTGGCATTGCAATTTGGCTCATTAGACACATTTCGTTGGCAATTAAGTAAATAATTTGTAAGCCGCAAACGTTGCAATGGCCGCGGCGGTCCGTCTGCGGTGCGGCCCGTTCCAGCAGAGCCAGTCAACCTGGGTGCCCTTCCTGTCCTCCCCCTCCCCTCGCCCTAGCTGAGCGCCGGCCTCCGTTTATTATGTCGCCGTTGCAGTTGTTGGTCGCCTGTGGTCGCTGTTGTAATTTATGTTACTGCACCAAGTAAATGCCGCCAAAGCAGAACAAGTCACACACACACACACACAGAAACACAAACACACACACACACACACACACACACATATATTAGCGGCTGTTTGTGTTTGCGCTTTTGTTGTTTTGTTTGCCAATTGATTTGAAAATCAGAACAACAACTACAACAACATGGGCTAAAAAACCCAAACGACACCGTCAAATGTGAAAAGCATTGCATTTGGTCATATCCCTCCCCTCCCCGAAACCCATCGCTGTACGATTGTATGGCACCGCCCACCTGCCCGCACCATACATTGTTTCCATGTTCGCCTAAAAGTATGCAACGCGCATATTTAAATTCTCACAACACATTCGAGGTTTATCGTCAAAATATTTTGCTGGCTTTCGCCACGCCCCACCCCTCAAGCCTTTCAGCAACACAAAATATCGCAATTCATTAACACCTAAACATTAAACACCAAAACATTCAATTCAATTCAACTTCATTTATAACCAAAAACTTTAAAACAGTTTCTCAATTAGGTTTATTTATAAATAAATAATAAACTTTTCAGCAGCATCGTAGCTTTATTAAAAAAAAGAGAAACAACAAATAAATAAATAAAAACAGATGTAATCAATATTTAATTTTGTTAAGTAAAACATGTGAAAAGGCTCTTGTCGGGACTGCCTGACTGGAAGATACCCTGTATGCTGCGATATATATTTACAAAGTTTTCAAACGATCGATTATTATCAATATAAATTAATTTAATTGAATTTATTAATTAAGTTGAAAAGATTAGATTTCTAGCTTATTTAGTTTATACAGATGGACAGAAGGGCAGCTCGTCTCCCCAAACAAGAATATAAATACTTTATGTAGTTGGAAATGTTTCTCTACGCCTGTTACACATATTTGCACAGAATTATTATACCTTTTCTACACAATTTCAATGGGTTCAGGGTATAGAAATGTAGATGGCCAATAACCAAATTAGTTCAATATTGAAATCTAAACAAGGAATAGCCCAAAAGACTTTTAGACTAATTGAGATGTTTTTAAATTAAAAATATTAGAAATGCTAAAACAAATGAGTAAATGCATTTTGAAAATAATAATAATTAGAATAGTGGCAGCAATCAAATATAAATTTAAATATACAATAGTCTCACAGTTCAAACAAATCTTTTTCAAACTTGAAATACACACTCGTATAAATTTTCGATTCCAATTCAAGTTGCAACAAAAAAAAGTATGTTTTTTTTTAACGATATATTACGTTTTGCTATCAAGAAATAAACAAATAAAAAATAAATATTTCGATTGCTTTTCGCCAATCATCTTGAGGTTGAAAACTTGTTCGTGCATATGGCAATGAGATTGCATTTATCTCTTTATTGTTGCCGTTCCGTTTTGCGGCGTATACACAATGCGATTAACCGTTCCAGTACCTGGTCCGCCTGGCAGTTGGGTCCGGCCACAACTCGACTGGAAGCCGGCCAACAAAGGATTCGCAGCTGTCTCGGTGCTATGCCCCGCCTGCATCGGGCCTGTTGCCGCTGCCATCAGTCATCCAACTAATCTGTGCACCCGAGAACGGCGCAGCGCAGCGCCCGATAAGCGCCATGTTGTTGTTGATGTGTCCGAGCAGATCTATGGCCATATGCACAAACGTGGCCCGCTGTCTGCCCGGACAATGGGCGACAATCCCCTGCTGCCTGCCCCGTCATTTTGGGGGGGCTTCGAGATGGCGTCGTTATCATTGTTCGTTACTTGTTTATGCATGTCATTGTTTGCATGTAAATCCAAACAGTCAGCAAGCATTCCAACTGTTGCTGGAAGGACATTTCCAGGCAACCGGTGACCACCAGCAACACCCAACATCCAACACACAACACACCCCCTCCCTCCCGCTCCCGCTCCTACTCGCAAGCCTGAATAACAACGTCTGCGACAATCGCGTTGCCATTGAGGCTGCCTCTTAAAGTCTTAAAGTGCGCTGCCAATTTAATTGAATAATGGCTCACAAGTCTGAGGTGTGGAGAACAACTTCAAAGAGCTGCCGCTCCGAACAAAAGTAAGTTGCCGCGCACTGAAATTAGGAAACACCAACTTTGACACAGTGTGCCACGAAAAAATGTAAATAAAATAAAATGAAAATAATAAAAAAACAACTTAAACGAAGGATGGCAAAGTTTAAATAGCCAAGCAGAAAAACATGAGAGTTCCCAAATGTTCGCCAATTGTTTCTTTAGAATATTAAAAATTAATATATTAGTAATAAACATAATATCGATATTAACAGCAGCGATATTTTTCAATTTTAATTCGATCATCTAGTATTATAAATACAATTAATAAATCTGAAATATATTTTTATGATCAATTATTTGAAATAATAATTTTTCAGCTTGCAATTTGATAATATATAACAAATATTGCACATATTTTTTTGGATATTTTTGCAATAAAAAAATACACTTAAAAATGGAATATTTTTAGCAAGAACAAACAATGTGTGGCACAGTGTGCAGCGCTGCGAGCGTGGGCGCAACTGCCGCATCGCATTTCAAAGCCAGCGGCAGCGGTTTCGGCAACGTGAGCGTGCCATGTGAATGTCAGGAGCAGGAGCTGTTGAGTGGTGCGGACCTGTTGCAGACGCAGCTGCTGTTGGCTTGGGCAACAAATACAAATAGCACGAGGACGGCGACAACTGCTGCACTCGGCTTCGTTGGGACGCTGTTGCGCCTTGGCTTATGCAACACATTTCGTATCGTTTGCCGCGACTTTGCCGTCAAGTCTTGGCCGCAAATTATGCCAAGAAACTTATTAAACTTATTAAAACGAAACCTCAGCATGAAGTTACCAAGGCAAATACACAGACACACACGCAGTCGCCCACCTTGCCGTCATCCCCTCACCCCTCCCCCACCCTCGGAGTCGTATTAGCGTGCGGCAAAATGCTGAAATGCGACTACGTTAAGAGCTTCACAGCAGGTGGCAAACAACCGAACAAGGACACAACATATCTTGTCACATACATAAAAAATATATATATGTATATATATTGTATATATATATATGCTCAGTTTTCTAGCTTAGCTGAGTGCAATTAGTGTCCTTGACTTTAAGCCATCCTTTTGACCCACTCTGCATAAAAGTGTTCGAAAGTTTAAGTTTTCAAGTTTAATAAGTAAAAAATATTAATAATTTTTTAATATAGGAGATACCTTACAATATTTTATGAATAGTTTTGCAATTTGTATATTATACGAAAAAGAAACACTTTTCGTTTGTTTTGTTTATTTTTCAAATATTTTTGAAGATTTTTTTAAGCTTGTTTTTTATGCTTTTCAGTACACGGCTAAAAGGAATTAACTGAATTGCTGAGATGCAGATAAAGTGTTCCCAGGCGTGAAGTGTTTTATTTTCTAGTCACCTCGAGGGCAGCATTTCCCTTGTTCAATTAAGCGGACTTCACGGCAATCGGAAATGAGAGGGTATTGAATGTCAACTCCGATGTGAGGTAGTCATAAGTGCTTAAACGTCTCTTTCTATGAGACGTGTGTGTGTGTGTGTGTGTGTCAGTGTCACTGGCGTATGTTATCCGTTCGTGCTGAGCGTTCTTTGACTGTGTTTTTTGCATTCGCTTTTGGTTTCAGTTTCGGTTTGTTCTATCCTCGTTTTTCGCTCTTGTTGTCCGCCTTTGTCGCATTACATCGGACCGCAAAGTAAATGAATCGATAGCCGTCACCGCGGTGCTCATTAATCAACTTCAGCACCGAATCAAGCAGTCGGTCGGTCAGTGAGTCAGTGAGTCGGTGAGTCGGTTGGGGAGTCAAACAGTCAGTCAGGCAGCCATCAAAGGCATCGTAAACAAATGAGTTCAGCTAGGCAGCATCCTGGCTGGACATTGATGGTGACAGGCGTCAGCGTTCTGCTTATAATTACCAGCCATGTTTGATTTTGGCTGCGCTGATCCTGCGCCGCCCACTTGAGTGGAGGCCACAAAGTTGGCGACAGCCGTGAGCCAACTCAAGTGACAGCCCAAAGGCGATTTCTGAGTTCTGAATTCCGAATTCCGAATTGCGGGTTGCGGGTAGCGAGTTCTGGGCTTCAATGCCATCAGCTTTTGTAATTAATACACTAAACGAGCCCAGAGATGAGAGTTTTCAATGTGAGACGCTTCCCTGAAACACACACACACACACAACTGCAGGTAGCTGTTCCCACCTCTTACTACCCCCCGTTGTCCGTCCGTCCGGAACGCAACTGCAAACTGCACAAAATTAATGACAGGCATAACATTTTTGTTGCTCTGCCTTTTGGTAGTTTGCGTGCGGCACGAACGTCTTGCAGCAAAGTGAATTTAGTGCAAAAAAAGGCAAAGAAAGCCACTTTCATTCAACTATTGGCCAGAACTGCCATATGTCGATGATTAGTGGCGGCAGCCCCTCGAGGCAGCTCCGCTAAGCCGAACAAAGCCAATTTCTGCCAAAATGATTGTCGCTAAATCGTCTCAATCTCAAGAGCTCAACAGAAGCCTCTGATTCTTTTACTTTATCGTCCTCGTTGTTGTCTTCTTCTTCGTCTTCGTCTTCGTCTTCTTTTTCTTGTTCGTTTGCGACTTTATCTTTGACTACTTAACTTATTAACCCGACTCGTTGGCCGCTTTGGCCGTTAACTGCAACTTTCTCAACTGGCAGACGGCGCGAACTGCGCCAATAAAATCTCGAAACACGGCAAAGCCATAAAACTCATTGTATTTATATTGTTGCTGGCTATGATACCCAATCTAAAATTGTGCCAGAGGGCATATCAATCTGTTTACATAAATCAAAACAATTCTAAAAATTCTCTTAAATAAATCATAAATATTTGTAAAGGAGATTTATATATTAGCTTCAGTTGCATTCTAATAATACATTTTCCAGCCATTACCTTTATTATGCTACCCAAAATTAAATGAAAATTTAGATTATGCAGCCAATGGGTAACTCAAAGTCGAGTTAAGCTCCAAACTCCAAACTCTGTGCCCAGTTTGCCTCGATGGGTGCAACAAATTTGCGCAAAAACGAAAACGAAAATAAAATAAACAAATTCAAAAAAAAATAAAAATAAAATAAATAATGCACGATAGGGTCGTCTGAAAGTTGAACGCCGAGTGTCGTAAGGCGCAGTGTGGCGGGCTTTTGAGGCAACACCGAGTTGTGAAAGTTTTGGGCGCCTGCAAGTTGCACTAAACATCCGGCAATCGTCGACGGCGACAGCGACAGCGACGTTGACGTCGGCGGGATTTTTGTAAAATTAACAACTCAAAAAGAGAGAGAGAGCGGCTGTCAAAAGTGTTTACTTATCTGTAAGATATCCTATGAACAATTAAGTTAAGTTACAGTTAATTGTGAGAAATATATATATTTTTTTGTTTGGTTTCCATGCGTATGTGAAATTGGAAAGAAATACGAACGAAATTCCGCGCTTACCTTGTAAGCAAATATGTGCATTTGAACTTTTTTGATACCCTTTTTATGTGCACATTTTATGACTACAGGGTATTCAACGAAAAATTGTGCGAGCTGCGCGAACGCGAACTGAAAATCAAATGTTGGCACTCAGTTTGTTGAGCAAAGATGGTCGATGGCTTGGTGGTTGGGTGGAGCTGTGGTGGTTGTGTCTCGGTTGTATAGGTGCCTCAATAATAGAAAAATATTCAACAGCATTTTACAGCGTTGCGGTGATGTAAGTATGGCAAAAAGTTATTACAGACCCAAAATGTTGGCACGCACGACCAACAACAACAGCAACAACAACAGCAACAACAACAAAGAGTGCAACTGCAGCTGCAAGTTTGGCTATTTGCGCACATACATATGATAACTGACACGCCCCAGCCGCATGCAAAGCCGACAACCGCCCGCCCCCACCCCCGCTCGCAACTATGGCGCTGCACATTAGTCGCTTGTTAAAGTTCGCCTGCAGTTTCAGTCTGTGGCAGGACGAGGACCAGGACGAGAAGGAGTCGATTCGTTAAGGTGAGGTGGCAATGAAGTTGTGCATGTGGCTTGCAACCAAAGGAGAAGTCCCCCGCCCCCACCCATTGCCCTGCAGCTGCAGACTACAAAGTTTTAAGCAACTGCCGTCGCTTGGATTTCTATGGCCGAGTGCGAGTTGCTGTCCAGGCATTTATCTTTTAACTGCGAGTAAATGCAATGAAAACGAATAATGTTGTTGCTGCTGCTGTTGTTGTTGTTGTTGTTGTTGCAAGTGTAAGTTTCGTAAGCCTTATGGCACTCATTGGCTTAGCGTTGCCGCAACATTTATTGATTTAGATAGAATTTTTCGACCAGACATTTGGGGCTTGTTGCATGTGCTGTGTACAGGTGTGTGTGTGTGTGTGTGTGTGTGTGTGTGTGTGTGTGTGTAGTGTGATGAGTCAAATGTTAAACAATTTTGTATAAACATTTTGCTAAATACTTCATATAATTTCATGTTAATGAGCTTAACTTAGTTTGTTTAAGTCTTTAGATCGATTAACAAAATAAGCTTTGTTCATTATTATTTTGAATAGGAAAGGAGATTGTTGAGGAGATCAATTCAACTTAAAACTTTACTAATTGAACGATTTATAGTCGAATTTATAGTCGTGTTCTCAATTATATTATTTACAAAATTACAAATGTCTCCTTTGGCAGAGCTTAACGCTTTTGATTTAAGCCAAATATGTCGATGCACATTCAGATTTTCCATACGGTTAATATAAAAGGAATTAAATTCTAATTATTCACAAAAGAGTATTTAATTTCTATGGGAAAGAGCTATTAAATAGTTGTAAGCCATATGAGGCGGGTAAATGGAGTTTTCAGAAGCAAAATTAATAGGATTTTCGGACATTATAGTTTGGCTAACAAACAGAAACTGTCATTAAACTGTCAATGCCAGCGGCAATCCCAATGGCCCGGCTCCAGTCGCCGCCCGAAATGGTCAACATTTTGCGCCCCAATAAAACTGTCAACATTATAAAGCGCCACTTAAGAAATGAACAAAAGCACCGGACCAAAAAAACAAAAACCAACAACTACAACTACAACTACAACAAAAAAAAGCAAATGAAAGAGCCGCGGAAAGTGTTTCGGTTAGCGTGAGGGGTGGGCGGGTGCTGGAATAAACAAAAAAAAGAACAATAATCATAAAATTAAAGCCAACACAGCACACAAGAAACAACAACAACAACAACAACAAAAATAATAATATCTAAACATAAAAAATAAACCAAAAAAAAAGGGGACAGGCGAAAATTAAATAAATAAATAAATAAGCGCAAAAAGCAGAGAACAAAAAATAACGCATAAGTCGCAGCAGAGGCAACAAAAATGTTTAGCATGACGCATGAACGTTAACATTGTTGTTGAAAACTGCCACTAAATGTCAGCAAATGAGGGTCACACCCACACGCGCGCCCTCACACACACACACACACACACACACACACACGTTCAGTCACACACATGATGTGACAAACTAAATATTGTAATAAAAATGGTCCAAAAAGTGAAAAACTTTTTTAATGAATTGACCGTAAAATGAACTTGTTGATGAGCCTTATGAGCTGACGACCCGCCCGGCAAACGCACCACGCCCCCCTCCATCCACCTTAACCGGTGTGCGGAGCATCGAGTTAGCGTGGTCATTTGCAATAAAAAAGGATTATGAGCTGAAGGACAGCTGGAAAAAAAGAACTAAGCCACACACACACACACACACAGAGTGAGAGAGCGAATGGGGAAGAGAGAAATGGCATATAAATATTTATAAATGGGTGGGGCAGTGTGGAGAGGGCAGGCAAGTGTCAGTGCTATTTAACAACTTGCCGCAAAACACACAGAGAGAGACTGCGGGCCCGAATTTTAGATCCATGTGCGGGTTAACAACACAAAAAACAACAAAAATTAAAAAAAAAAACAAAACAAAAAAAAAAAACGAAAACACACAAAAAAGGTGCGTGTGTGTCCACCAAAAGTTGCCCTGGGCCCCAGCTTGGGCTCGCATTATTTCGGGTTGGTTCGTGCCCTTGACATCGTGGCCGGCGGCGGCAGCAGTTGAAAGAGCAGCAGCAGCAACAACAACAACAGCTAAGAACACATGGAACATATTTTTGAGCAGGACGCTAAGCACGATAGCTGCCAGGAGAGCTGTTCAAGGGACAACGACATGAGCCAAGAAGAATAACAACAACAAGCATGAAATTTATTGAGCGGCTAAGGGCTGAAACAGGTGGCAACAATAAGCGGCAGGAGTTAAGGATGATCCAGAAACGGGGCATGCAAATTGGAAGCACAAAGCGGAAGTGTGTCGGGGACCTCTATTAAATGCAATTGAGATAAATAACAAAACAGAATAGCGCCGTTCACAGGACACTTGGCAGGCAAAGAGACTAAAGCAAGTCTATTGAAAAATAAATATGCTTATGTAAATAAATAATCAAGCTGTAATTTAATGACATGTTTTTCTATCCAGCTTGTTTGCATTATTCAAATACAGTTGTATCCTCATATATTCAGATATACCCGAATACTTCCTTGCACCCAAAAATAACCTTCTGACAAACATTTAAATTTTAAAGTTCCAAAAATTTGTTAAAACTAAACTCGATTTTCATGATGCTTACCAGTTTTACCTTTAAATTGTATATTTAAATTTGCACTGTATTTAAAAATACATTCTTTTCCTTTGGTGTTTTTAAGGAAGCAGAAAATAATTGGTTGGGTTTCCTTATTGTGAATGCCGAAATAAATTCAGCTGCAAATTTAAGTGGGCAGATAAAGCTGCTCAGTTGGGCGAATCAAAACACAATTATCATTATTTCTTTACTTATTCATCTATTTATTTTTGTTTTCGATCTTTTTCTCACCCCATTTTTGTTTTTCTATGTTGGCCCACTTTTAACTTAATTCGTTTCGAAGAACTCAAAATGTAGCATACATTACAGCGCATTGTCTCTCCACGTATGTGTGTGTGTGTGTGTGTGTGCGTGGGTGTGTGTGTCAATGACAAAGTTGAGACATTAGCACACAAAATTTGTAGCATATATTTTCTCTGATTTGCCTGAGCTACTTTTGTTGCTGTTGCTGCTGCTTTTGCTGCTGCTGTTGATGCCGCTATTGTTGTCAATATTGCTGCTATGCTTTTGGTGTTGTTGTTGCTGTCGTTTTGTATGATTTTGCGGCTCATTTGCTTTTATTAAAATTTGCACGTTTTTCACGCTTATCAAACGACACAAGGCCAGAGCAGAGGCTGAAGCTAAGGCTTTGATTGTGCGTAAGCAGCGTGCCCTCGCCGCCCCCCCTCCACAGTGCTCCTTATGGCAACATGTAAATGTGTGTGTGTGTGTGAGTACGAGGTTTACTTTTATGCTAATTTCAGAACAGAAATGAATAAATGTCTTTCGTTTCTTTAGCTTTGCGCCGTTTCTGCCTTTGCTTTTATTATTGTTATGTAAATTTTTATAGTTTCCCCATCATTTAGTTGCCCTTACACACACACACACACACATATACAAACACACGCACACAGAAAATCCTAAACGCTTTTTCAATTCGGTTTTTTCGGAAGACGTCGGGGGTGAGGCTTGAGTGGGGTGCGGGCCCATGCGGTCTGCGGCTGCTGTTTCCGTCCGTTCGTCGCTTAGCTTTTGAAGTAGAAAATTTAATTTTCATACAGACACTCGCTCGCACACACACACACACACACGCACACTCAATGGCGAATGCATACATTACGGAGCGCGCTCAAATGTAGGCAATGAAATTTTTGTTTTGCAATCCCTTCGGCTCCCCACACTCAACGTTGCCAACGACAGCGACGCTGACGCCGACGCCGACGCCAACGTTGACAGCGACTGCGGCTGCGGCTGCGGCTGCCTTGTGCTGGCAACCTTTTGTCTGTCATTTGTTCTAAAAATTGTATGCAATAAATAAAAATTACACGTTCAACAATTTTTATCTCGCTTTTGTGATCTGTGCCGGCAACAATGGCATTCAGGCCGCCACATCCGCCAGCCCCCTCAGCCCCCCGCTGGAAGTCCCGGCCGCCCGGCTGCCATCTAATTGGATATGTTGGGAGCGTTGTCGTCTTCGACTTTCGGCTTTTGGGCAACGACTTTTGCCACTGGGATTGCTCCGTTTCGGCTTCTGTTTCGGTCTCTTCCTTGTCTTCCCTCTTGGAGCAGCAAATTTTTCGATAGAAGACGACGAACAGGTTCAATTAGAAAGAAGCAGCCAAAAAAAAAAAAACCGCCTCAAAAAGTAAAGAGAGCAAAATGAAGACAACAACAGCAAAATTACAACAAAAAGAACAAATGATAGGAAAATAAGAAAAGTAGCAGCAAAAATGTCGCCGTCACAACTCTTTGGTATGCGTCCTGGAACTGAAGCCAAGGCTTAAGCTGGAGCTGTATACAAAAGCGGCCGCCCTGGCGGGCAATCAGAACTTATGTTTACCCCAATTAAGGTGAACACGAGACCGTTTTTGCGATCCAATGAGTTAGAAACAAGATAAAGGACTAAAAGCCATACAAACGGCAACAATAAACCGGTCCTGGTCCTGTTCCCGCTACCGCTCCCCTGTCACAGTCCCTGTCCCAACGTTCCCCGCTCCCCCCATCACCCAGACCCTCCAGCTTGGAGCTTGGAACATAGTCTGGCCATGCATGTTTATGTGACGCTGGCACAAACAATGCCTACGACCGGCGGCCAGGAGCTGGGGACACGACGAGGAACCAAACAAGTCCTCGCCTCAGTGCCGAGCCATGATTAAAAATTGTGCAAGCGTTCTTCGTGGGGACTCACCGGATCTGACCACCGCCTACCGCCCACCGCCCACCGTCCACCGCCCAAATGCTGCCGAGTGGATGGCGATAAAGGCAAAGTCGCAAAATCCAAAACCAAAGTCGTGCATTTTTATTGTCATATCAATGCGTGGCATTGCCTAACGTCGGGTTTGGCTAGAGATGAGCGCATGACACGATTACCCATGGCTTTCACCAAATTCAATATATATACTAAGATGAGTAACGCACTACAACGAAATTTGTCTTTGCTTTGGTATTGAATTCAAAAATCGTGTTGATATATGGAAAGGATTAATTGTCGAGTTCAAATTGGGAAGTATCGATAAAACGATGATTCGATTTTCTCTGACATCACAAAGTTAATTTTGGCATTGCTAATGTAGCATAGTAAAAATGTGTCGAATGTTTAATTTGGAAACAATCGCTGCTGTTGAGATCGATACATCAATATTTTGATTTTTTTAGCATCACAATTTAACTCAACCATTTCGTGGATATATCGATATCCCGACTTGCACGCACTCATCTCTGGGGACAACCCTTTGGACCCGTCCCCGTCTCCGCCTTTGGCTGCTTCTTTAGCGCACTTGTCTGTCTGCATGCCTCGTAATACTCATTAGCCATAACGACCTGCAGGCAGCTGCGTTCCCATTCCCATTCCCAACTGTAGCCATCTGTGTATCCGTTGGACCATCGGCGGGGCAGGCGGCGCACAGATCAAAGCCCGCCGGCTGTGGGGCAGGTGGGTCGCTTGCTTTGCTTTGCTTTGTTTTGTTTCGCTTCGATTTGATTCGATTTGATTTGATGTGGTGCAGTTTGGTTTCTGGATAGTTTGCTGTGGTGAATGAGATGGGACAGGGAACTGGGCAGCAGCATAACAAGAAGAAGAAGAAGAAGAGCCTATCGGTGCCTTTCCACTATTTACACAGCTCATTTTATCTAGTTCGATTGGCAATTTATCTGAAATGCTTGTTGCCACTGACAAACGCTGTCCATTTACCTGGAGGGGCTGACCCACAGCACCACCCACCACCCACCACCCAGCATCCAGCATCCGCCACCAGCAGACCACAGCCCGCAGGCCAGAGCTTGGCCAGGCCCGGAGAGAGACCGGCTTATAATTGGGACAGGCAACAAACACGGTATCGGTTTTTGAATCTTAATTTCTTTGAACAAAATCAAAGACCCGTCGACGCAGCCAGCTAAAAGTTAACTAAGCAACACACACAACAATCTCCCCCCCCCCCTCACCTCCGCCTTCTCCCCTTGCGCCTTTAACCACTGGCAGAGAGGGGGGGGGGGGGGGGGAAGGGCTGAATGGCAACAAATGGAAATGTTGTCAAGCTTGAAATCCTTTTTTAATGACAAAAGGTTTCACCTCTAAGCCGATTACAGCAACGGAGACATTCGGCTGCAACACTTCACTCTAGCATGGTCAGAGGGGACTACGACGACGACGACGAAGACGAAGACGAAAAAGAAGAAGCACACTTTTGGGCGCTACACCTGCTCCATAAGCTGAGACAGGCGGTGAGAGGGAGCGAGATAAAGCGACAGAGCCCAAGAGAAAAAGAGAAAGCCGAAAGTCGCATGGAAGGAAAGACGGGAAAACGAATGCGCATTTGAAAGTTTGCAGAATGCGGCGTTTACTTTTGTAATTAGTTTCTAGCAGTAAAATAAGTTCAAATAAGCCTTTTAAATTTTTATTAGATATCTACCAAGTTTGACTCAGAAGAGGTGTTTCTCAAATCTAATCAAGACCCTCACAGAAAACATTTATTTTATGCTATATCTCAGCTCAAATATCACAATACAATGGTGATATATGATATATTTGTTGAATGAACGAATCCAACAAAAACACCTTTACACAGGGTAACAATCTAGTGGCGCAAGAACATTTAATATCAAATTATAAGAAAAAAATAGTTTGAGATTTCGTGTTGTATCTAAAAATAACTTAGCAAGTCATCGATTTTATCGATTTTATGTTTAATTTTTAATCGATTCTCTCAACATCAATGGTTTCAATTATCGATATATGGAAACCCGACAAAAATGTCGATTTTATCATAGCTCCGCAGCTTTTTATTACAAAATTAAGTTCGTATCCAAATGTATTTAAAGTACATACATAAATACATCGCATAATTGTTAAGCCATCGATAATATCGATTTTATCGATAGATGATTTTACAGCTCTCACCATACAACGATACCTAGTGGAAATTGTTAAATATAATTCGAATTTGTAATCTCACAACAGAACTCACTTGATCGTATTTATTGCGCAAATTTATATCAAAACAAAGCAGATGTTTTTTTTAAATGAAACCCCAAAGGGGGTATCTTCATCCACATGAGAGGAACCTTCAGGTGTAAGTTTTTACGCATATCATTTATTGGGGGAAGGCTGCTAATGCTCGTGTCTGGCAGTTGGGCAACAAAACAAATGCTCGCGGTAACAATGGAAACATGAATTTTGAACGAAACGCGAAGAGGTGTCGGCTATGTCAGCGATCCCCTTTATCTACATATGTGTGTAAGTTTTTTTAAATGGACGAGGTCGGCTCGTTTCCGTTTCCGTTTCCGTTTTCGTTACCGTTTCCGGCAATGTCATCGGGCTCAATGTCGCTGAAGTCCTCTTCGACGGCATGCGGCGGTTCGGTGGGGCTTGAGGGATTGAGGCGCTGGTTCTGACTCTGATTCTGATTCTGCTGCTCCTGATGCAGCAGCGAGAGGGGCGTGGCGCGACGTAGCTGCTGCGGATGGTCGGCGAGGCTGCCCAGATCGAGGTCGGTGTCCCGCATTGTGTGCATGCTGCCGCTGAGGGAGCTCAGCTCCGGCAGCCACGAGTCCGGATAAAAGTCCTCCTCCTGGGATGCGCTGCTGCCCAAGCTCTGCCCGCTCGCCGGCCACTGTCCGCCGCCGCCGCCCAACCCGAACCGCCCTGCGTCCGGCGGCGGACTGCGGCTGCGCAGCGCATGGCCGCCGGTCTCGTTCTCATGGCTATGGCGCATTCCAATTGGCGGCAGATCGAAGCCGGTGGTGCGCACCTGGGTGTTGCCGGCGCCGCCGCCCATGCGCAAGATGCCCGTGCCGTGCATGAGAGAGACATGGTTCACCAGGTTGTTCATGCGCACCGTGTCCGCGGAGGGCACGGCGATGCAGAGTGGACAGATGACCGGGGTGGTGTCGCCGCGGTGCTTCGCCTGCACGTGCTTCACCAGATCCTTGACGGCGTGCCCCATCTTGCCGCAGAACGGGCAGGTGAAGCTGTCCGCGCACAGATCGGGTATCTCCTCGCCGGCAAAGAATAGCTCGCGTGCAGCACGGTCCAGGAGGCACTGGAACGGATGATTGCTGCTGTGCCGGCCCGTCTCCACCTTGTTCTCGAAGCACATGGCGCACAGATCGTAGTTGGCGCACCGCAGACACTTGTAACGGTAATGGACCAGGTGCGTCTTGGCGCACCCATCGCACTTAACATCCCAGTGCATAGCCATCCTGCGGAAACCGAATAAGACCTATGTCCCACTTATATCACTGCACTTACTTAGCGTCTGGGCTGGAGGTTCCTTTATTTTTAGTTTATTTTTTGTTGTTTTTGATTTGAAGTTGTGATTTAATATTGGGTTTCAATGATATTTCGTTTATTATATAAATATTAATTATTTGGCCCGTGACTGCTGCGATGACAGCTAACAACTGAATCAGAGTTCACTTTGATCAAAGTTGCCAATGTTGCCTCTGTTTGCCGTGTGAACATGACTCACTCAAACTGAAGTCTATGCATATGCACTGAGAGAAAAGCGACGTTCAATATCCATATCGATTTTGACAACTCGAAAATATGTAAAGAATATTGCAAATTCTTGCAAGAATTCACTACACAATATTCATTTGAATACAACAAATATGTTTTTCCAAATGATGGGAAATTCTTAATTATTGTGTCTCTTTCCCATTGTTGATAATTCCGTTTTACGTAAAATGCGAATTTTTAATGTAGAACTTACTATAAAATCAAAGAACAAATTTATAAAATGAATTCATTGAATATTTATTTATTTAAAATCACATTTCCAAAGGAGAATTAGATACACGACAACATTATCTAATACAACTGCAAAGTACTCGGACTTCACTCTGAGTGTATTTGTAACAGATTTTGTTTTAGGCTTGATTATTTATGAAATGCGACTATTTATGAATTGAATAACTTTCAGACACACAGCTCAGCAAGTATTTGAGCCTTCTGCTCGAAAATTTGGCATGTGAGCTGGAGTCACGTGGTTAGATCTATTTTCAACAAAATAAAGATCGCAACCATGCGTATATATATATATAAACAATATTCAAATATATGCCTTTAAATTGACTTGGCTATTTTTTGCCTTAATTTTAGATAAGCCAAACAACTTTTTAAATTTGTTTAATAAGCAGCTGAGTGTTAGGCTGAATTATATGCTTGTGTGTATTTTATACACTTGCCTAGTATCCCCTAATTGCACACTCTTAACATTCTAAAATTGTTACATTTCTCCAGTATAATCGATATGCAACAACAGAAAAGAGCAGCAGAAAAACAAAAACAAAACATTTACTGACTTGTTGGCCGCCTTCGACAGCTCTCAGCTAAATTGACTCGGTCGGTTGGCTGTGCAGTTGACCCAGCTGTTGACCCCCTTGGGCGATGCCCCCTCTCTTCGCTCTGCACTCTCGGCACACTCGATACTTCATGTGTGCATAATACATCAAAATTCGTTTCGTTTGTTCGCGCTTTGTACATAAATTTCATGCAAATTGACTAATTAATTTTTGCGCAATGGATTCTTATCGTGCAATGCCATAGAAACAACACACGAGCAACACAATATTTGCATACTGCACATGTGTGTGTGTGTGTGTGTGTGTCTGTGTGTGTGTGTGTGTGTGAGTTGGGGTTGAAGTTGAAACGGATTCAGGATGCGCCTAAGCGACTCAGCCACGCGGCGAAGGCACCCACGCACTTGGTTTGGCTTCGGGATGGGGATGTGAATGGTAGTGAAGGGGAAGTGAAGGGGATTGCTGCTGCTGCCGCTGCTGCTGCAAGCAACTGCATTTGCTGCTAAGGCTGCTTAGAAGCGAAGTGCACAAAAAGCACACGTTGCGCCACAAACAACAATTTTAATGACGGATATTAAGCATAACCACAACTATGGCGACCAAGGCGACTATAACCATCGCACTGGAGTTGCCAGCATAAAATTTACAATATTTCCGTGCCCCTTTTTTTTGTGTCCCGCAGGATGAACAAAATGAGTATGGCTGCAAGCAGCAGGCGACATAGGCTGTGGGGTGGCGGTGGGTTGGGGGGTGTTGGGGAGCCCGGTTTAAGCCTGCCAAATATGCTGATTGCAGCAATAATGATGATTATGTTTGCCTGGCCTGCATGCACGACGCAAATTTGTTAGCCAAAGCGGAAGGAAGTCGAAGCATTGACAATGCCAGCTACACGAAACAAACAGCAACAACAGCAACCAAAACAACAACAACAATAACAACAACAACGGCAACAGCAGCAGCAGCAAAACTGTTGCAGTTGCAAGTAAGCGCCACGACAATGAGGAGCAACAAAAGCATTTAACGACTTGCAAACGCGACCAACCGTCTAAATGTCTAAACGGACGGACGAACGGACAGACTGGCTGACTGACTGACTAACTGACATTTAAACAAATGCGATAGATAGAGCATAAAAGGGGGAGCCCAAAAATCTGATACAACAAGCCGCAACAATAATGCACTAACTACAGCCGATATATAGAAATATAACAAAAATATACCAACAAAAGAGAGAGAGAGAGAGAGAACGAGATATTTTTTTCAAAAAGTATTGATAAAGAGAATGTATCAAATATATATCTATTAAGATGTACAAATTATCTATATACATAAATTTAAACTTAAAAATTTTTTATTATTATTCTTAACTTTTTTTTGGATATTTTAATTTTACTTGAGAAAAAACATTTGATAATATAAAGGTAGATTTTATTTTTATGCATGTCTCTTTTTTTTTTTTGAAAAATCATCAGCAGAATTTCTATCACTCTTTTTGCTTCTCTTTTCTATAAAATTGGTAATTGATGGATTGGGCACCAAACAGACAGGCTTGTCGGGACCAGCCGAGTTAAAGGTAGAGTATTCGACGACCGTTGGCTTTGGGCAAATTATTGCATTGCGTGCGGAAAGTTTTGAAGTACCTGCAGCCGAAACGCAGCCGTCGCCGGATGAATCGCTGCGGTCATATTAGCAAAGTGAATAGGTTTTTATTTGTAACGGAAATGTGGAAATTATGGCCAGTTGTTTGTTGCAGCTATTGCGAGTATTGTTATAGTTATCGTTATTGTTATTGTTGTTGTGCTCCTTGTTTTTGTTGTTGTTGTTGTTCTTGCTGCCGGCCAAGTAATTTGCATAAGACGCAGGTGACAGTCTGCCCAGTTAGCGACGCAGCTGCAGTTGCAAATGTGGCTTAGCCCTTTATTCCCTGACTGTCGAAAGCGGCTTAAAGCGCACTTGGCTTCAGCTGCCGCCCAGCGATAAGCTGAAACGGCGAAAAAACATTGAACCCAAACCAAAGTCAGTCACAAACAATAACAAAAACGATGCCCTAGCTTCAGTTTACGTAAACTTATATCTGCGCGTATTTTGGTTTTTCTGCATAAGAAAGTAATAAAAAGTAAATTATTATATAATTATATAAAAATTTGTTAAAAGGAATAAATCAATTTTATACTTAAACTTAATAAACGTTAAGCTTGAAGCAATTTATATGTTTTTAAATTTTACTAAATTTATAAGTACTTTTTTAGTTTAAAAAATAATTTTTTTATATTTCTATAACAACAAAAATCGGCTTACCATAAGAACATTCGGTCTTGAAGGGTATTGAATCTTCGGCGCCCAGAAAATAATAATTTCGTGCAGTTGCATTAGCTGCAATAAATAGCGACATAATTGATAGCATCATTAGCGATTTTCGTTATTTTTTATTGGTGCGCAGAACTAGAAAGCAGGAACTGGCTCATCAACGCTCTGCCGCATCCAGTGACCTGACCTTTGTCCCTGGCGAGCTGCGTTTGTGGCTGATCGCTGCTGCCGTTGCCGCAAAGTATGCAATGCGAATTGTGCGCTGTGCGCTGTGCGTTGTGGCATGTGGCGCTGTGTGTTGTGCCACGTGCAACGTGCAATGCAATTGGCAATCGATGCGACGGTTGACATTTGGCCTGCACTTTGAGCTGTTGATTTATGTATGTGCTGGCCAAGCGTCTTGCTCTTTTGGAATTTAATTTAATTTATATTTCATTTGCGAGATGAAGCGAACCGAGTGGAGTCAAATCGAGACGAGGCTAGGCGAGCTGAGCCGAGCTGAGGTGAGGCAAGGTGAGACATAGCATGGCGAGGCCAGTCAAGTCGAGTCCCTGGCCAGGTTCACGTCCATTGAGAGCCTCGCTGGCGGTCGGGCAGCTTTTTATGCATGTTGCCATTAACTGGCTGCCTGGTTGCCCGACTGCCTTTTAGATTCCTTTGAGCTGCAGCGCAGTACATTAGTGTTACACGAACCGAAGCTAGGCAGCCAGCCAGCCAGCCAGCCAGCTAGCCCGGCCAACATCCGTTCAACACACAGCAGCAGCAGCAGCTCGAGGCGGCGACCACACTCATCAAGATTGCAACGTCTGTTGGTTTGGTTGGGTTGGGTTTGGTTGGGTTTGGTTTGGTTTGACTCGGCTTGTTTGCCTTGCATTTGTCGTGGGAAATCAGTTTAATGGAAATTATAACATTCGATTACTTTTCAAACTCAACTCAAAACATGCGGGCGGCTTCACTCAAGTGACCGCCCCGTTTGGCAGTCGATCTGGCCAAGATTGGGTTCTAGCCAGCCGTGAAATAGCTGCTCCACCTCAGCCACAGTTTTGTCAACTGCCTAAAAGTATGCTGCAAATAGCTGGAAAATGTCAAAGCATATGTGTGTGTGTGTGTGTGTTTATTGGACTAACCAAACCGCAAACACACGGCAAACGTTAGCCGAGGTCAATTTTTTAGATATTTCCTTTTCCATTTTAGTTTTTTTTCTTGTTGTTGTTATCAGCCCTTGCCAGCTGAAGTGTTTGCAAGTGACAAAACAATGGACAGGTAAAATGGACATTTGCTGCTCGCATTGAAAACGGCCAGTGGAATTACATTACCTAATCATTTCGCCTCTTTCCTCGTTTTTTCTTTCATTTTCTTTTTTTTCTGTCACTTTTGTTCGTGTTTTAATATACTCTGCAAATGACATGAAAAGTGTGCATAAGGCAAGCTCGGACAGACTCTTTATCGATTTTATAGTGAATATTTATTGGCATTTCGCCAAGTCGTATATCGTTAATGGTATATATATATTTTATACATTTATTCAGTTGTAATTTATATTTAATACACCCACAGAATTATTTATTCTCTTTGTTTCAGTCTGTGTAGAGAGTATCTAGAAGTCAATCAGGCTTAATCAGGACGTTTTTATTTATTTATTAGTTTTTTATTTTCCACATTTTTTGCTGCCCTTTCTTTGTGTGCTTTTCAAAATGGAAAGGGGAGAGCGGAGTTGTATTTTCACCGACAATGCGTTTATAATTTTCAACCAAATTGTTTTTGCTGGCATCTCGCTAATTGGTTGTTATTTTTATTTAAATTTTGTATTCATATCTTTCGACTGTCTGCAACAAATATTCTTATTGAAGACTCGACCAGCATTTCTGCGCTGTTATTCCGACCAGAATAGCAGACAACAAGCTAATTAAATTAGTAAAAGTATTTAATGCAATTTGGGAAAAGTTCCACCAACGATCTCTAATATGAACCATTATTGAAGACACAACTGTACTGAAAACCTTTGCACGAACACAAGAGATTTTTGTACAAATGCATTTTTTTTTTCTTTCGTACTTTGCTTGTTGTTAATTCTCTGCCAACGTGACGGCTACGTGATGTGATGGGTGCAGGCAACGGCTCTGGGGAGTGTGTGTGTGTGTGTGTGTATGTTTGTGTGTGTGTGTGTGTGAAGGTCACGTGGCGCACTTCGACACTCAGACTGGCAGGCAGTGCGGCAAATGCACTGGCAGCCGTCGATGTCGAGTTTAATGAAGTGCAACGAGCGTCGAGCAATTGAAATGCATTGCCTGCTTTTGGGCGTTCTACCTGACGTGGAAGACGACGCCGACGTCTCACAAATCACAGTGGAATTGCTATTGCTATTGTTGTTGTTGTTGTTGTTGTTGTTGTTGTTGTTGCTGGCTTCATCAAGTGCCGTTAAACATGCCACACGCATCAAAGGGAAAATGCTGCAAATACCAAAGTACAAAAAATAAACCAGCAAAAAATACAAAACACACGCAAAATAAGGACATGCGGCATAAAAAGAACGAGCAGCAGCACGAGTGCTAAATAAACAAAAACCAAAAAAAAATAAATAAATAAAATAAATAAATAAAAAAAAACATGCTAAAAGAAGAAGTTGAGTACACACACGCACACACTTAAGCATCGAACTGTATCTGCTTGCCAATGCCATGCCCCCACCAATTAACCGAACCACCTACCCGTCCACCCTCCCCCTCTCCATACCGCCCACACACGAAGCAGAAAACTGTTCCCAGTTGCTGTTGCGTCGCTGTTAACTCGCTGTTAAGCCGCTGCCTCAGTCGCAGTCGCTGTCGCTGCCGCTGCCTGCGCCTGCGCTGAGCACACTTTGGCATCGGCAGTTTTGACGTTTTTAGCACAGGCGACACGAAGCTGAATTTGGACATTTTAGAACATGGCCAGGCGAAACCAGGACATTCAGCTGCTCGCAGCCGTTGGCTGTGGTTCTAATGAAACGGACGGACGACGCGGCGTATGCGCAATATGCGCGTTCTGTTCTCGCAAAATGTGCGAGTTTTCTTCGAATACAATTATCCTGATGAAAATGCACTTGTCAGCAGCCGTGGCGACGGTGCGTCCCGCCAGCGCTTGATGCCACTTGTAAAAAACAACTTGCTTGCTGCCTGGCTGGCAACTTTGTCTTGGCCATCAAGCGATGTCAGCCAACAGGCAACAGCCAAGAGCCAAGGGCCAAGAGCCCAGAGCCGGCAGGCAACAGCCGTCAGCAGTTCGCTGTTTATGTTGAGTTGTGCTCATTAGTGCACTGCTTATGATGATAATTTGGATTAAGCAAAAAGAACAGGCCGCGGGACGCGGATATATTTTGCATTTCACTTAACATAAGTCCCTTGCATCGGGCTCAGTCGCACATGCCCGACAAATTCAAATTGAAATCAGGCTTTGCAGTTGTTCGAGTGCTGAATTATTTGCAATAATGATATGTGCATGCAAATGCGCCAACGTTTGCCAATTATAAAATGAATAAATCAATTGATTTTAGATTACAATACATATACACATATTCAATATAAAAAAAAACTTACCGTTAAGCTTTAGCCTTGCTCGTGCTGTTCTGCATGTTGAAAATCGTTACCCCTAACAACAAAAAAAGAGAACTAATAATCAATTAATTTCATGATTTTTATTCTAATGGCATAATTGTTACTAAATATGTTCACAATACAAAAAAAGAGAAAAGAACACTTAAATACCAATTAATTTTTTATACATTTTGCTAAATGCAAACTTTTATAAATTACTTTTAGCAACATCCTGTTTATTAATTAGATATATCCAAAGCGTATGGCCACAATACTAATATAAAAAATATGTACATATTTATATAAACGCGTTTATTAAATTATTTTTAATTTGGGTCAAGCAAAAGCACAAAAAATATTAATTGGTTTTTGCTTTATGAGAAATATGAATTCGTTAAATATATTTTAGCTAAATAAGTGAGAAATCGGATAATTAACAAGAAAACTTGAATGCATTTTCCGTAAACAATCCAGCTAATATTTCAGGATCTAACAGCTGTCTGCATTTGGCGTTATTCGCTTTATTATATCATTATATGCAAAATGAATCACATAATTTCTTTTTTATTTGACGTAAGTAATTTAGCTATTTAGCTGGAGATAACTCCTGGCTCTGCTCAGTTTGGCGATTTATGAGGTGCTCTGCTCCTGGATGAGAATATTTACAATTCTTTTATCTAATTAACATAATTGAAATGCTCTCACGCCAAATATTTACATTTATTCTGCACTCGGCTGAAAGCAGCTGTCCTCCAAATGCGGATCTGGCTTGTGCTTTGATAAGCCAAGCCCTCTCCATAAGCACACCTTTTGCTGCATTATTTGTGCTGTTTAAATGCAGAGAAAAGTAATAAAAAACGAAGGGATAAAAAGCGAACAAAATTATAATAATAAATAAAAGCGAGTCGCAAAGAGTGGCAACTCGACGCAGCGGTTTCACACACAATTAACATATTCTCTCTGTTTCATTAAAATTACTGCACTTGCTGAAGGGTTGCGACTGGGCCGACTGGCACCACGCCCCCCTGCCAACCCGCCCCTCCCCACACAACCAGTACAGATCAGGATTGCGACGGGATTGTGCTGTGCTTTTTCTGCTTGCCTTTCTACACGTGCACTTTTTAATTATTTGTTGTTGTTTTTTTTGTTGTTTTTTATTCAATTACTTGCATACACCCACGCACACACACACACACACACACACACACACGACGCACACACAAAGAAACCAGGGCGCAAAAAAAGAGCAAGTATTTGAACTGATACTGAGATAGCGATTGGCATTGGGCGGGTTGTGGGTGGTGCGGATGGGCTGCTGTGCTGTGGTGCACAGTCTGCCAAATGTTAAAAATGTTGCAATTTACATTAATGCCACATCACTTTGCAGTGGTATTAAGTAATTAACAATTGTAATTGATAAACAATTAGTGGCAATATAAACGAGCCGCAAACATATATACATACCTATCAACTTGTTAACAAAAAATTAAAAATACTATAATAATTACCCTTTATGTTACGCCGCGAGCGAAGCTCACTTGGCCTACAAGCTGCAATTCAAATAGAATTCAGCAAAAAATTATAAACGTAAACATATTTTTTTTTTTAATACGGCAGCCAAATTGGTGAAGTGTGTTCAAGCTGGCATCTTTACACTGAATTAACAGAAATTGTGTTGACGGCCAAAAACGAGTTAACGACAACCAACGTGACCAAAAGCTGGAACGTTAATTACACAGCCACACACATACATAGGCCACAAATAGGAATGTAAATAGAGTCAAGCATACCCGCATGTACAACAGTTGATCAGCTATAAAGAGCGGCATATGCGACAACTAGTAAGGCAGACAGCATTGATTAGGTTAATTGTGGGAATATTTAAAATCATATAACACTTGCAATTTGATAGTCAATTGAAATCTGTCAAGCGATTGAAATGAGCACTGCAAACATACTACGTGGCGTTTAATCAAGTTTAAAGCCAATTTCGGAAATCGTGGAAAGTCTTGAATGAAAGGTGTGAAAAGTGTGAAATGGTCACGGGCGAATCTCATAGATATTTAAATAACTAGTGCGAGAGAGCGCGAGTGAGAGTAAGAGAGAGAAATCAAAAAGTGCTAGCTCAAAGAGATAGGGGGGAGAGGAAGAGAGAGAGACAGAGGAAGAGAGAGAGAGAAGAGAGAGAGAGAGACAGAGAGAGTCAGAGAGAGAGAGAGAGAGAGAGAGAGAGAGAGAGAGAGAGACAGGCATACAGAGAGAGAGAGCGTACAAATGGGAACCACTTACCCACAAGCAAAACACAACTCCTCAAATATAACTTCCTGCAGCCGACTTACTTAAATTTATGAGAATCGCATAGAGGGGTCTTGCTAAACATTTAACATAGAGTAGCAAGAATGGCAAGACCCAATATGTTGAATAACATCTGCGTGTCCTTTTACAATTCAACAGTGTGCAAAACTGACGTGAATGTTTTTATTTATTATATAGCCGATATATGAACTATCGATACATCGATAAATCGATTTCTTACCTGATCTTCTTCAAAGGCTATGTTGACTCCACTGAACTCAAAAGCCGTAAAATCAGCAAATTTAATTGCAATTTGTTGAAACAATATATTTGCCAAAAGTTTCACTTTATTGCTTTATTATTGCTTTAATTATTATCTATTTTAGAACAATTTTTAGTCAAACCAAAGCAGACAAAAGCATTTGTCGCATTCAGTTCGCTTACCGAATGAGCGATTTTCTTTTCTGTATGCCTATGGACGCCATCAATACTCACGTAGCGTATTTAAACAAAATCCCCGTAAATAAACATAAAATTCAAATAAATGTTGTAGTTGCTAAATTTCTGTCTATTGAAAAACCAGTCGAAACGGCTTTCGTTGGTGGTGGCCAGGGAGGCGGTGGTTCTGCCCATATAAATAAATGCACCGCTCGGCTGGGGAATTTAGTGTTGATTGAACTGCCGTGGGCGAGTTATTATTATTGTTATTGGAAATGCGCAAGGAAACTTTGGCAATTTGGCTGATCTTGGCCAGCTGTTGCTGCTGGACGGGCACAGCCTATCCGCAGAGCACGGAGGAGACCTCAGCGGCAATAACAACAACCACAACTGTCGCGCCAACGGATTTGAGTTCATCGAGTACAACAACAACAAAGCCCAAATCAGAAGAAGAGTCGAGCAGCACCACAACGAGCACAACAACAATTACGCCAAAGCTTCAGTCGGAAGAGGGTTCAACTGACAGCTCAACAACAACTACAACAACAACAACAACAACAACAAGCACCACACCCAAGCCAGATGCCTCGAGCACAACACCCAAGGATGAAGATGCGGAGGCGAAGGAGCTGCTAGAAAAGTGCGAGCAGCTGCGCAGACGACGCAAGCGGGACAGCTCCTCGTCTTCCTCTTCCTCTTCCTCATCGGAGGAGGACGACGACAGCCACGTGCCAAAGTCCACGAAGAAGCAGCGCAAGAAGCTCAAGAAGATGTGCAAGGAGCTGAAGAAGCAGCAGGAACGCAAACAGCAGCGCCAAAGCGCCGACAGCCTCAGAGAGCTCTCCGAGGCTCTGCGCAGCTACCAACTGAAGCAGAGGGAGCAAAGGAGACACTGAAATGAGCACAATTTCTTTAAATTCTTTCTTTTTTTTTTTAATATTTAAGCTGAAAATTTAATAAACATACGTGAATTTGCCAAGTTGGAAACTTATTTGATTGCTGGGCGACCTAGTTAGGGGCATCGCCAGCCGCTAATTAGCGCGTCGAACATCAGCAAATTCGAGGCGGGCACAGCTTGATACCAGCTCAGTCTGAAAGGGGAATCAAATTAAATCAACATACCCCACCCGCAAAATGATGATAAGCATATCTGTAAATACACAAGAAAATTATTGAGAAATGAAAGTGCAAATATTTACTGACGATTCTGCTTGTGTTCAATCTAAATGCAATGATATGACTCAAAATCTGGTGCGAAACCATTGCGATAATAATCTGATAGTAACAATAATTTTGGTTCACATAAATAGTTACCGTATGAATTGTTCCGGGCTTATATCGTTATGCGAGTTAAAAATATGAAACTATAAATATTTTAAAAAATATTTCAATTAAGTTTTATTATTGTTCAGTTTTAATCATTAATTACTCTGAACCTTTTTTTACATTTCACCAAGCGCATTTTTTATTTCTTTTTTAATCGACTGAAAGTAACTGTTGGAGCTCTCACCACATTATAGGTAGTATAATACGAACTCCCTTTGTAAAATGGAAAAAATAACATGAAAAATCCGATAATAAAAAACACCGACGCACACTAAACTATTTATTGCTATCCCAACTTTGGCCTGGGCGTAGTATTTTTTTATTTTCCTGAAATATTTACGTTTTCTAATCATTTTCCGACATGATGAAAATAAATATTTGTATGAACAAATTTTGTATCTAACAGGTATTTGCCCATTTTTCTCGGTGTGAATTTTCTTTATTAACTTTATGGTAAAATGCTCTGAAAACAAGTTTCGCGCTTAAACTAAAATCCAGCACGTCGAGGAACATAAATTTATCAAGCGAAATGCTTGCTGTAAAATCGTAAGTTTACATGTAAACTAATAAAATTTGTGTATTTATTTTACAATTTGATAATTGATTAATTGAATAATTGGTGATAAATTGCTTTATTTGGTTTGTTAACAATTATGTTTGATTGGATTGGGCCAAAACCCAAGTCAAATAATAATTATTGTTTTTCTGCCTGAGAACCGCAGAACTTGAGTTGTTTGAATAGCTACATACAATTTAATTTGCGTCTTAGAAATGTTTAACATACAGTAAACAAATGAAAATAAATAAATAACTAATGATAATCACGACTGCTGCTGGTACACAGAATACATAAATACATACATATTCTCAAGTTGGCTATTAAATCTCATTATTTTGGAGCTGGTCAAGTTTGCGGTCAACGCAAACATTTCACGCTCCGCGCACGTTTATTAAATTCGTTTTGACCGCTGCTGAGAAGAGTCGAGAGTCGATTTTTTGTTGATCGCCCGAATAGCTAATTTGCATAAACGAAATACAAAACAAAAGACGAAAAATAATAGAAAAAACGAAATATTGGTAAATAGGCAAAAATGTTAATGAAGCCAGAGTTCAGGCATTGAACTCGCCTCAGAACGTGCGCAAAAGAAAGCCCACACTTTTGGCCAAGAGTCGCAGAAAGTGGCCAAGATTGCGGCGCCGTAAATGGGTCGACCCGGCATTAGACGTGCTTTGAACTCTGTGGCTGAGGGCTCAAACTGTGGCTAATTATGCAGCCTCCAAAATTAGCTGAAGTGCCACAGCGCTGGAAATAAGCCGTTAGCCAATGATTTATGCACCGATCGGTGGACGGTAACAAGTTGATATAAGTGGCGGCTCCGTTCGATTCCCGATTCAGTTGGCGCACAAAAAGCAAGCAATGATGTGGGCTAAATTATCTATGCGAACGCTGCTCGTCCTGGTCCTGGCCATGGCCGGTGGCCACTCACTGGTGAGCGGTAAATTTTTTTGATCCCCCACGCACCAGCAAAGCCAACTAAATCTGATTAATCTGCTCTCGCTTTCGATCTCCTGTCTGGCTGCAGCACGCGATGATCCGCGTCCAACGGCAGCGCCGCTGATCAGCTCCACGGTGAAGCCAACGAGCGCACCCAAAATAGAAGCGAAGCCAACGAAGCCGCTGATGATCATCAATGCGCCGCCCATGAAACAGAAGCATCTGGTGCCGGTCAGCGTGGAAGCAGAGCCCGTAAGGACGGAAACACAGGCACAGCCACAGGCACAAGCCCAGGCACAGCCACAGCAGCTGAAGTCGACGGTGCAGGTGAAGGATGCTAAGCCGCTGCAGGTGACGGGCTTCATCACCAAGTCCGGCAACATCTACGAGATCGAGGACAAGCGCGGCCTCGGTCGCATCGAGCCGCGACAGGCCGACGATGCCGAGGAGCCGCAAATTGTCTGCAACTACGGCAACGTGGTCATCTACAGCGACGTGCCCTGCGACCAGGTGACCAGCGTCAAAGTGGGAGATGTGCAGCCGCTGAACGCCGAGCCACAGGCCACCGAGGCGTCGCCGACCGACGAGCAGCAGCCCGCCGAGCTGCAGTCGCAGTCGCAGTCGCAATTGCAGTCGCAGGCCGGCGATGTTGCGAATGCGCCACGCGGTCAGCAGGACAGACAGCAGCAGCGCCGCCGCCGACGCCGACCAGCCAACGCACAGCAGCAGCGTCGACGCGTCAACGCCAACGGTGCCGCAGTGCGGCGACGCATTCGCAGACGCAACGGCAACAACAACAACGGAAACAACAACAATGGCAACCGGCGCGTTCAGCAAGTGCGTCGCCGTCGTCCAAACCAGCGTCGTGGCAATGGACAGCGCCGTCCGGTCAACAGACAGCAGCAGCAACAGCAACAGCAGCGACGTCGCCAGCAGCAGCGTCGCCGTCAGCAACAGCAGCAGCAGCAGCGTCGCCGTCGCCAGCAGCCGCAACGCCGCCGACTCCAGCAGCAGCAGCAGCTGCAGCAGATGCGTCTCATCCGCGAGGGTGACGAGGTGTAGGCCAACAAACGAAGCAAATGCCAGAATTGGCCATTAACTGTAAATGTGGCCAAGTTTTGACTCCATCAGGCCCTGTGACAAACGAATAAAATGTTAACCAAAAGCTCAAATTCCGTCTCCAGCTACAATTGCAACTGCAGCTTCCAGCAACAACTCCAATTGGAATTGCGATGCCATCTCTGACTTCCTGACTCCGATTCCCACTCTGGCTTTGTCTTTGTGTTTGTATTTGCGTTTGTATTTGTGTAGCGTCGAGTTGGCAAATTGAAAATGCACTTTGTCCTGCGCGGTGCTGGGTGGGCGGTGGGTGGTAAGCGTGGGGAGGGAGAGGCGTTTTATATCTCAACATGCAGCTCGGAGCAGTAATTAAAATAACTCCAGTGTAGAACCCAAGTCGACGATGCAATACTCTATAAAAGTACGCTTGAAATGCGCGAAATTAGAAGTGAAGCTTGTAGAACATTTTCTTTTAGAAAAATTAACGCTGAAAAACAAACATAAATCTAATGAAGTACAAAATTGAAATCTTGTATTTAGAAATTTTAAAATAAGACAAAATCATTTTCAAAAAATAATTTTATTTTCCTATTTTAAAAATGCAACATTGCAACTTTTGTTAAGAATTTTATAATGAATAAATGTAAAATTGTATTATTATTAACTTATAATTATAATCTAAATCTTCAATCTTGTTATTTTTCAAAGTTTTACTTAATTGTATTTTCAAAAAGCTCATTTAAGCTTTTGTGTGCTTTCAAAGCTGCTAAAAGCGTTAATGTTGATTTTATGTTGATAGGCGAAATTGATTTGTTTTTCTTGTGGCCTTTTGCAAGAATTGACGTCAAATAACTTCCGCATTGAATCTACCTCAAAAACATATACTTAATTTATTCACTAATTCCGCTGCAAACTTTTTAGCATACTTTTTGGATCAAAAGATAATTCAAATCAAAATTATATTCAATTATAATAAAATGTATTTAATTGTAATGACAATTGAAAATCTCTCAAAATATGGTTATGATTTTAAGCTTCGCTTAGAGGTTAAAATATATAGTTTACAAGTTGGATAAAAAAAAACATTCAAATCACAAACTGAAACCTTTATAAAATTTGTGTCGCCAGGTTTTTACTTATGTTTAACCAAAAACTGTGAAACCAAATAAAAGTAGCTTGGTTTCAAAATTTACATTGAACCGAATCCATTTAAATAAGCAACTCTCTCGATTTAATGACTATTCTGATTTGTATATCTTTCGTTTACACAGATTTCGCACTCTATATAATGAGTCCTGTGCTATTCACAATTATATATCAATCGCAGAGAGAAGTTTTTGCTTTTGTCAGACCGCAGTTGAGACGGCCCCAGTTTGTCACATTAATTGTAACTAGATTTCCGAGTTGAGTTCTCCTTGTGCGGCAGCAAGGGGGCGTCGTGTTGCGTGCTGCCAGTTGCAAGTTTAGGGTTGCAAGTTGCGGGCTGCGGGTTATGGCTTTTGGGCTGCGATGTCAGCATCAGCGTCAGTTACAAGCAACAAGAAGCAGAAGAGTTTCGCGCGCTTGGGCCCAGCGCACTTAACACATAAAACAAATACAAATACAACATCGACAACAAGAGCAACAACTACAGTGAAACCCCCCAGCGAGCGCCCGAAAGTCATTCAAAAGTCAACCAACTTTCTTCTTTTTTGAAAAACGTTAAAGAGCAGAAAAAGAAATGCTCGCACACGCACACACACACACGTACACATGCACATGCACTGTCTGGGGGCTGCATAAAAACTTGCAAAAGCAGCTACAACAACAACAGCAACTGCAACAACAGCAACAATAAAGGAAGTCGCCTGCTGATTTTCTTTTGTTGTTTGCATGCACACGAATGCCCGCAACATCGAAAATCTCCCACTCCCATTCCCGCTGCCCCGTCCCCCCTCTCCTATCAACCACCACGTTCTGCATGCCCGCAACACCTCTAAAAGATCCGTGAAACAATCCCTGGCACACTCGGCCCGATCCCAACCAGCGTCTGCTGCACTTTTGTTTTCGCTCCGACTTCTCTCCAAGGTGCCATCAAAATGTGCACCGCGTTGACTTCACCGTTGACGTTGACGCTGACGCTGACGCTGACGTCGCTGTCGCAGTCGCTGTTGTTGTTGTTGCTGTTGGTGATGTTGTTGTTGTTATGAGTTGAGCCTGTAAGTTTATCACCTCATTGTTTTTGTACGCCGTGGCTGGAGCTCATTGTCAGCGCCTCAGTGAGATGCTCTGACTGCAGATGTGTATGTGTATATATATATATATGTATATATATGTGTGTGTGTGTGTGTGGTTTTTATCGCTGCCAGCGCCAGTTGGCCCACCTGCAGCTGCATCCACTCAAATGTGGCAGTGTCGTCATCAAGCCAAAGTTAGGACCATAAAATATATCAACAAATTCGAATGCAGTTGCCATTTATGGTTGTTGGCTTGCAGGGTTGCCAGGCCAGTCAAAGGTTTCCACACATTTTGTGCCACACACTATTTTATAGGGTATCTATGCGTGCTCAGAGTCGTATCTAACTAACCGATTTGTATCGATTTATATTTTTAATGCAAATCGATAACATGAATCACTAAATATATAATATATAATATATAGAAATATACCAACACTCTGCTGCACTACAGGGTATAAAATCTGTAAAAATCGATATATACCGATATTCAGTTTTTATTTAGCATCGCGGAATTGCTAACAAACTTTTATTTGTAGTATCTCGTACAGGTTTCAGTTGTATTTAGTTTATTCCGACTTGATTATGGAATACTATAACGCACCCGTAGCAAACAGTTTTCGCAGCACTTCCTCCTCGGAAACGTCGCCGGGCAGGTGTATCAATAACGTTTAACTGCGTTCGGGTTAAACAAGGCAAATCGCTGTGAAAAGCTCAACTGGCCAATAAACCAATATTGAATGGAGCTGGCAACAATGCGGGCGAGCAGAAATGGAAGAGGGAATGGTAGAGGGAATGGTAATCGGAACGGGCATGTGAAGGTGGATGGTGTCAGGGGGGAGACAGGGGGGATTGTTGCTGCGTGCCTGGGCACAGTGTGCATTTAACTTTGTCAAACACAAATCCTTTGGGCAAAGAGTTCGTCTGGCATACGCACACACATTAGAGAGTGTGAGGGAGAGAGAGAGAAAGTGAGAAAAGCAAGAAAAGTGGGAGAGGAAGAAGCAGCAGACATAATCTCATAAAGATAAAACAGTTTAATGTCGCAGTGAACAAAGCGAGGCCCAGCAAAAGTGGAAGATGAAATTTGAGATGCAGATGGAGCGAGAGAGAGAGAGAGAGAGAGAGATGGGTAGGAAGATTGAGGGCGAGAGATGGTTGAGCTGATATGGAGCTGTTCGAGGGACCCATTGACCCCCTACCGATATTCCAGCCAAGATGGCGGACGAACAAAACACACATAAACACAGTCGCCCGACGGCGCTCAGCGAAATGCGAAAATCTGTCAATTATTTAAATCGCCTGGCAAAAATCTGAGCACCAGGTCGCTTAGCCCTCGGGCCAGCTAAGCTGGAGCGCCATCTTTTGGCGGCGGGTGGCAGTCCTTGCTGGCCAAGGTCCTCGACTGGCCAAACTATGGCGCTGATGAAGCTGCTTTGTCTGTTGGTAATTAACATGAAAATAAGCGCATTAACATCATGGATGCTAGCGGTTTATGTTCCTGATGAACGATCCGGGGTGCGGGGTGCGGAGTGCGGTGTGCGGGATGCGGCTCAAACTCCGGATGGGGTTGGCGGGTGTTGGCTTATTCGATGCGAGGATTTCTGGTTTAAGGGCTTGTCTTTGCCCATGGCAACCTAAAAATGAGTTCAACTTGGGCCCTAATTATGAAATCGAAATCGAAACTGAAACCGAAAATTCGCCCAGCGAATTTGCCACGAAAAACGTAAAGTGCGCAAATTAAAATAATAAATTCGCCAAATTAAAGAAGGAAGTCATTAAAGACGCTGCCAGACAGACTGACAGGCAGACTGACAGGCAGACAGACAGACAGACAGACAGACGGGCAGACTGTTGGTTGGGAAAAGGCGGATGAGACACATCGAGTACTGAGTACTGAACGCTGAGCGTTGAGAATTGAGCATTGAGCCTTTTGTATCCTGATGACGACGTCATTAGCAGCATTTACACGTCGCACGTTGAAGCCAAAGGATAATAAGTAACGACGTCGCTCTTTAGCTGGCAAAAGTGTGAAAAGAAAAGCGGCACTAAGACAAAAAGTGACACAAATTAAACTGAAATTAGTTGCAACTCAGTTCGTCCGGACGACTGGCGACGACAGACGCCTCTCAGCCTCAACCTCATCCACATTGTCTTCCCTCATCTTTATCGTCGTACTTGTGCCTCTGTCCGGCCCAAAGTGCCTGCTAATGAGCGCCACTTGGTCAGGCTAAAGGCGTTGACGGACCAACAGACAACAGCCAACTAGCCAACAGCCAACAGCCAACAGCCAACTAGCCACTTTCGGCCCACACTTTAAACGATTAACACAAGCTTCCACATTTTTATATTTTATTTTATTTTTTTTAAGCTAACTTTTAAATTGATTGATCCCTCAAACAAATTTGTGCGGTCCATGAAAATGGTTCTCCACAAATGTGCAACATTTATTATTTATAAGAAAATGCATCCTATTTGAAGAGAACATTTACTGTATCAATATTATTGGAGATCATTTTGTTTATTAAACATATATTTATGTAGAATATTTTCGCATATATTTAATTTTACGAATATGTTTTCAAAATTGATAAGTAAGCAGACGACACAATAGTTGTCCACATGCTGGGCTAATCAATTTCGATTGACAGCCACAAACTTGTCCATTTCGCCAGCAATCTGGCTTTGGTTTTGACTGGTGATTGGGCCCCGCACCACATGTGTCAGTTCTCCACTGTGACGTCCTGAGTCTTTATAAAGAATGGCAAAATCTTATTTTCGTTTCAGACAACAGGAGCCTGTCTCACATGTCCCTCAACGTTGGCGAACTGGTTGAATTCGAAATAAATCAAATCAAATCAAATCAAATCAAATAAAATGAATATGGGAAAAATAGAAAATAAATATATAAAATATTTTTGGGCTAATTCTGTCACGGGCCCCATTCCACCGTTTTGTCGTCGGTTGACTAGCTGAGGCCAAGCCAAATCAACTTTGCCAGTTGTTTCAACTTGCCCGGGGGTGTCGCTTAAAAGGGGCGCGGTGGGCGGGGCTGGGACGGGAATACTTTGTGTTATCAGCAGTCAGTTAGTAGCGGAAACTTTTTAAACGTTTTCGAAACAAGTTGAAATTTAAATAAACCTTCCAATTTTTGACGACCCCGCCTGCCTGCGGCCACCCCGCTCCGCCCCGCCCCGCCCCACCACGCCCCGCTCGCTTGCATATGAATGCCAAGTTGAGACAACAAAATCGCCAGAGAAATGAAACTTTTTGCCAGAGAATTGTAATTTTTGCCTTCACTTTGCATTCGAGAGTTGATGCTACGATTCAAGACACAGGGCTCAGGACTCAGGACTCGGGACTCGGGACTCGAGACTCCGGACTGTGGACTCCGGACTCAGAACTGAGAGCTCGCAACTCAAGACTGTAGACGGAGACTCGGGCTATCCACTTGCTTTTTGTGCCCATAAAATCGACTTAAATTTTTATTGCGACAAAAAACTGTTTGAGAAGTGAAAAGAAACGCGAGCGCAAAGTGCGCAAAGTGCTAGGACCCACAGGGGGCGGGGCTAGGGCAGGAGGCGGGGCGTGGTCGCGGGCTGCGACTTGTAAGTAAGTGCAGTCGACGCCGTTGGTAAAATCGCATTATGGCAGAGTATTTTTTTCTGTCTCCGGCCGAAAACACGTTTATGATGCAACCTGCATTTCCCCCCGTCCCTTAGCCAACAAGCATTCGCCTTTACCGACTCTTGACCGTTGTAAAGAAAGGGTATTTAATTGTTTAACTTCTCAGTACAAATTCATTAATCGCTTTTAACATTTTCTTTTAGATTAACAAATAACAGTTATTCAACATTAAAAAATATTATTACCACACCGAATATATATAATCGATATAAATGTTATATTTCGAATAGTTTTGAACATAATTTCGAAATTTGATAATACTGAAATTGTAATATTTTGAAATTGGCAACAAACAGTTATTGCTAGTTGTGCATTCCCCATTGGAGTGCATTTGGCGATTACATTTTTTTTTTCTTATTTCGGTTCACTCGTTGCCCAATTTCTGTTTTCGTACATATTTTGCCCAGCGCCGGAAAGTATGCTATGCTATAATATTTTCGCTCGGTTCGTAGTCTAAAAAAGGAGCGGCAAGAAGAAGCAGCCGCAGCAGCAGCAGCAGCAACGGCAAGTGGCAAGTTCAAAAAGTGCCAACGACGCCGACGATGAAGGCAGCGAAATAATAAAAAGCAAACTTTTTACCAAGTTGACTTTGACACATTGGGCCAAGACAAACAGAAAGACAGACAGAGAGAGAAAGAGAACCAGAGGGAGGGGAAGAGAGAAAGCGGTATTAAACGAGAAGTAACCACACGCCCGACCCTGCCAGGCCAATCCGTTCGCTCTTGCATGAAAATGGCATAACAAAATTCTCAAATGGAGGAGGTTATCAGTGGGGATGGTGGTGGTGCGGGTGAGGAGGGGTGAAGGGCAGCCCCTGCAACAAAATATATTTATTTATATTTGTGTTGCCAAAATGGAAAACGCAGTAGAACGCAAACAAATCGCCAACGATTTAGGCCAAACTGACAAACAGCTGCTGCAAACTGAAGCTCAGATTAGCTCAGCGGGTGGAGAGGGGTTAAAATGAGGTGAGGTGAGGGGAGGTAACACACGATGAATCTGTAACTAGCTCATTAGCATATATATATATATATATATGCTAAAAATATTTGCACTTGGCAGAGTTCACGTCACGCAAGCAACTGCAATCGAGCAGAATTTTGGTTAAAGGGCGCAGTGTAATTAGCGTCAAGTTCTCCTCTGTTGACCATTATAAGAAATGAAAAAATCAGCTTAAGATCGCAAGCACAAAAGTTGCGCGAAGCGAGATTAATGAGTTCGCCTGGCAATCGCGATGAAAGCCGCTGCCTGAGTTGGCCAAACTGATAACCGGGCGCGATAACAGACGGATAAATGGCACTCATTAGCCCGCCTGGTCCGCTTGATTGAAGCAGCTAGTATAAAAGCTGGCCATCAGAGCTGGACTGAACACAGAACACAGCAAGCAGCAAGCAGCAAGCAGCAAGCAGCAAGCAGCTAATAGGAACGAAATGTGGCAAATGCAAGTGGGAAACTCTTTGGTCCTGGCGCTGGCGCTGATCTGTTGCCTCAGCTTTGAGAGCGGGCGGGCAGCGAACGTGGGTCGACAGCGGCGCGTTCAGACGAGCGCCACCAGCACGGGACCCGCTCAGGCGGCGGTGTTCGGGGTGCCGCTGTGGCACACCACATTCAACTCGAATGACGAGTACATCGAGACGCCGCTCGGACGGCCCAGCGAACAGCGTGCGGCGTACGCACAGCAGCTGCAGCTGCAGCAGCAGCAACAGCAGCAGGCCAAACACTTGGCCGGCAACATCTATGCGGAGGAGCAGCGCGGCAAACACGAACTGGAGGCCGACTACGGCGAGCTGTTGCCTGCGGCGGAGCTGACGCCCGCACAGGTGCAGCAGCTGGTGCTGTTCGGCAGCCCGGCGACGCAGTTCCTCAGTCAGCGAGGCGGCAGCGGGCAGGAGGAGTCGCGTTTGTTCCGTCTGTTCAAGCACAAGAACATGAGCGATCCGTACGATAAATTCCACCATCACAACGTTACCACCGTGAACATCAACAACAACAATGTGACCAACGTGGTGCCAACCGCAGCGACAACAACAACAACCACCGCCGCCCCGGCGACCGGCACCCGTATCATCACATCCGGATTCTACCGTGGACCGCAATTCCTGCCGCAGTACTTTGAGACGCGCCAGGGCCACAATGGTCCACTCGGCCATGATGGGGGATTGGGCCTGCCCTACGATCTGATCGATGTGAACGCTGGCGATCTCTATGGCAGCGGTCTGATGCTCGGCAATGGTGCCTTCGCCGGTGCCGGCATCAACGGCATCAATGGCATCAACGGCATCAATGGCATCAACGGCATCAATGGGCTGCCAGGGCTGGGCGGTGGCGTATCCCTGGTGCCAGTCACCCTGGGCAACAATGCGGTCGGCTATGTGCCGCTGAATATGCGCGTCTATCGCCAACTGGCGGCCAACTCGGCAGCGCTGCCCATCCGTGAGGGCGAGGACGTCGCCACGCCGGAACCAGAGCCGGAATCGGAGCACGAGCCGGAGTCGAGCGATGCGCTCGAGGAAGCGCCCCTCGATAGAAACGCCGCCGCCCGTTTCCCGCTGTTCGGCCAGCGCCTGCGACAACGTCCCGGCCTCAGCGCAGTCTCCGCAGCGGGCGTCGGCGAACGGTACCCGGCGCGGAATCCGCTGATGGCCTTCGCCAAGAACATTCGCCGCGTGCAGTACCTGTGAGCAGGCACAACAACCGCACAAACTGACTCCGGCTTGCATTCGACCCATTTGACCAACGCTCAACTCTGTAGACAAACATTTTACTTTTAATATTCCAATTTTTTTTTTAACTTTTATTTATGTAACTTATCTGTCAAGCAAATACAAATATCATTGAGTTTTTTTAACTTAAAAGAATTATTTTAATTTGATTTAAAAAAAAATGCTTACTTTTATAATGTTAAGATGAGCTTTAACCATGATATATAAATTGTTTGAATATTTTTCAATAATATATTTTTAGACAGAAATCAAGTTCTGGCACAAATCATGTATTTCTTAATTAAATCGACTCAAGATCTGGCAAAGAAAACACAAACTACTCTTGAGATGCTTGAATGGCTTCATGTAAAATATTAACCTATGTTGTGAAAACCACAATCTGTACAACAACAACAACAACAAGAACAGCAACAACAACGTCAGAGTTACAATAACTGGAGTATATATTAAGTGCTTATTAGGTAAGCAGTTGCATATTTGTCTTTGAGGCTTAATTTACGAATGTTTTCCAAATGTAAACGGAGCAGGCCAATTGAAATTATTAAGCATACGCCCAGTTGCGCCAGTCGGAAACCAAACTGAGCTTAATGTAATAATGCATTTCGCTCACATTTTAAGCACATCGATTTATTTTGCTTGCATAACAATTCAATCAGACCAGCAGCAGCAGCAACAACAGAAGCAACAACAATTATAAGAAGAAGAACTTACAATTGGGATCAAATGGAGGTGGAGAATTGAGGAACCGAAAAGTGTAGCTGAATATTGAAATATGCTTGCAGATGCAGATGGATATTTAGATAAATGCAATGTGTCAGCCAATGAGACAGTCAGTCAGTCAGACAATCAGACATTTAGTCTGGCAGTAATATGTCAACTATTTTCAAAAGAGACTAAATCAATTGGGGAACTGACAAAGATGCAGATGCAGACGAGAACAAAGACGAAGATGAAGATGAAGATAGAGTGGCAAGGTTTCCAAAGACCATTTAATTGATGGCAGCACTCATGTGCTGTACACATGTGTGTGTGTGCTTGTGTGTGCGTGTGTGTGCGTGTGTGTTTGTGTCAATAATAGCCACAACAACAGCAATAATAATTGGCAAGCCGAATGCGCCCAACGCAGTCGACGGCAAAACTAATAACAACGAAATTTACATACACAGCCAGCAACAACCAACATCAACGAGCCAAGCCACAATAACAAATTAAATAAATATAAGAAGCTTTTAAGTTAATAGAAAATGTTATAATTGGATTTATCAGAAACAGCAACCACAACAACAACAACAACAACAACTGGCTACACATATTATGATAAGCTTAAATGGCATCGGATCTAAAGCAAATTATATATAATTTCAGAAGAGATACAAAATGTTAAAGCTTTTGAAAATAGCTCCTTTCATATTTTATTTAGGATTGACAGCATTTTTTATTGCAAAATTAAAAATTCTTTGATCATCTATGCAACATTCAATTGCACTTATTTTTCCTTTGATTTATCTTTATAAGTTCCACTTCGCACACATCAACATGCAATAAGCAATATGCTCTCAATATGAATCGTAATTAAAAGAAAATTGGCGTTCTACTATTCAGATATATTTGTCTTAGTGTAAAACTATCTTATTAGTTGAAAATAAATTAATTAGAACAATATTTAAAATGCAAAGGCTTTTGCTTTTTAGTGACTGTGCCTTTTATAATATATGTTTATTAGCCACCATATATAATATATAATATAAAAAACATATAAAAAGGTACATGTTCTATATGCTATAAGATTTTTAATTTTTTTATATCGCCTCTTTTTGTAATTTTTATCTTTGTTCAGACCATGAAGATGTATTGTAATTATATATCTAACATTTACTATCAAAATTAACCATGCAGATTGTATATATAAAGCACTTTTGTATTGAAAAAAACTAGTTTAATCACACTCACATTCATAATTATTTCTGTCTTCACATTCGCATTACATTAACAAATATATATTTATAAATTAAAGTCTAGCTTTCATTCTTTTGTTTTTGTAAATTACTGAGCCGCATACAATGTTTCCTTTTTAAGTTAGCTTACTTTCATACGACTTGATAATATTTACATTAAAATTTCATATTCAAAATATCATAATTGTTATTTTAAATTAATGTATATCTGAAAAATAATATCAAGTAGAGCCCTATAAATTTTCGTTGAATACACCAAAGGCAAACATCTACACTGCAACCGATTCCTCAGCTACTTATGTGGGTATATCAAAAATGTATTTTCATAAAATACACTTGAAGATGTTTTCTAAAATGTTGCCAGCATTTTCATGTGTTTTGTTAATCGGAGCGCCTCGGGTTAAGGCCAACAAAGAGTCTTGGTGACTATTGACACAACACTTTCGAAAATTAGAAGAAAACATTTTGACTTGGGCGCCGAAAGATGAAGCTGCTGATGAAGATGCCACACAGAGCAGACACATTTGCTGCAGATACAGTTACAGCTATACATGAAGATACAGCTACAGATACAGCTACAGCTACAGATACAGTTACTGGCCATGCGTGTGTAGAATGTACTCGACTGTCAGGACTCGCTGTCTGTCCGCCTTTCCGCCTGTCCGCCTGTGCGTCTGTCAGTCTGCCTGTCAGCTTGTCCGTCTGTCTGTCTGTGAGAATGAAGCGCTTAGTGCTCGGGTCTGTGTGAAACACTTTTCAAGATTAAACCAAAAAGATTTAAGTGAATTATGTTAAAGTTATTTGCCTGTGTGCCTCACGCACTGACACTATCTGCCGCATATGGATGCCGTATCCTTCGGCCGCAAAGTGGTCATGTAATATAAATATGTGCATAAAAAAATATGCCACACACAATTGTTAGCGTGTGTGTGGGTGTGTGTATGTGCACAACAGATAGAGGCTGACTGTGAAAACATAAATTCCTTTATTTATTTATACAACACGCTCGGGCTGTTGCTTTAGCAAGCCATAAGTATTCTATCTAACAGATACACACAGATACACACACACACACGCACACGCACTGTGTGTGCATAGTTGTTTGGCCTGCAACTTGATTTGCCAGTTTTTCGTTCGTGCCGCCTACCGAGATTTATGTGCGCATGTTTATTGTCGAGTTTATTAGATTTGATTTACTGTGCCTACAACTTTCACTTGTGCCTCAGATGCTCAACGTGAGTATGTGTGTGCGTGTGTGAATAGCTCAAAGACACACACACACACAGAAAAGCACTCGCGCTTGATTTACGTGCCTGCAGCTCCAGCTTCTAATGATACCATGTCAAGGCATCCCATCCATCCGTTGACGTTTCTTCATGCACGCAAGCCCGCAATTAGAATCCGGGTGAAACTTTTTAATTGCATCCCGCACCGTCTATATAAAAAGAGTCGTTCCGCAGCGCAAGAATCCAAACCACGATGACAAAGCCGACAAGCACTCGATCCAGAGCTGCACCAGGAGCTGGTTCATTAACGCTAATCTGGAGCAGCTTCTATCTGCTGCCATTGTGGCTGCTGCTGCTCCACCAGCACGTGGCTGACATTCAGGCCATACGCACAGGTGCCACATAGATCCCCCCCCCCCTATGGTAACACCAATATAACCGATTCTTTCCCATTTTGTTGCCATTTTCACAGGCTATCGTCTGCCGCAGTCGATGGGCCGCAGTGCTGGCGGCGATGACAATTTGGGCAGCGGTCGAGATCTGTTTAAGAAGTTCATGTTGTGGCGTGGCCTGTTCCCCCAGGAGCCGCCCAGGGATAATATCATTGTTGTTCCACAGCCGAGTCCCACCGTTTCGACGTTCACCTCGCCAACGCCAACGACAACAACAACCACAACGACAACCACCAGCAACAACAACAGCACCAGACGCTGGCGCAATCTGGAGGATCTGCCTGCGCACAGAAGAGCCGCCCCAATGCGGCCACAGCGCCTGAACAATGCCAAGTCTCGAAACAATTCTCAGCTCAGGCAGAAGAAGAAGAAGAGGCGACACCGTCACATACACAAACGCCGGCGTCAGCGCCGACATCGCTAGCAGCTGACCACGCTGCCAGCAGCGGCGCGACTCGAGACTCGAGAGAGAAAGCGACCACTTGACCATTGACACTGGCCATCGGCAGTCGCCAGCCGATCCGCTGCTGCAAAGTGTAATGCAAAAGCAAACATAAAATATTATTTAAAATACAATTTTTTTAATATTATTTTGATACATTTTTATGATTTGTTCTCCTTATTTTTGAGTGTGTTGCTGATAGTTAATTTTTTATTTTATTTTCTTTTTTTTTGCATACAATTTAAGTGCATGAATAAAACCAAAAAACAAAACAAATTTCAAAAGTGAAATATAAACACTAAAAATATGATGATTTATTTATTTAAAAATTGTTTTTTTTGTTTGTGTTGTCAAGCTAAATTTTAAACAGAGAACAAAATTTTAAAAGTGAAATTTAATAATCAACTACTGGAAATTTATGGAAAGCACAAACAATTAATAAGAACAATTGAAAATAAGCTAAGCCTAATTGGACTTATTGAATTTCTTGATAAATTAAATTTAAATAAATAAATGCCCATAACCAAATCTATCAATTAATTTAGGTATTTTCATTTATTTGATATGAATATATATTTGTTCATTATAAATATTACTGAATCATGCATCTGAATAGCAAACAAGTGCCTTTATTTAATTGAAATCTGATATATTGTAGATTTATATAAGACTATCGTTATATTCAAGAAATCAATTTGTCCTAAATTAAGCATGAAATATTTAGTTACTTATGCATTAATGATATCAAACTAAATGCCATTCGGGCTTGTGCCAAGCGTGAACTGTTTAATAAAGGCAAGAAACGAATTTAAAATCCGATTAGCATCTCTGCAGCGACACTCTCAAGGCGCTCTTAAATTTCCTTTTAATTCGTGGGCATAACTCATGGCTGATTTCGTTGGCCGGTGAACCCTAAAATGCTGCCATGCTGCACGTATAACGAAATGGCAGACGCCGAATCCTTTAACTGTGTGTGAAAACAATTGATAAGTTGTAGCCGTAGCCGTAACCGTAGCCGTAGCCGTAGCCGTGGCCAGTGTCATAGCCGGAGTCGTTGGCTTTGGGCAAGTACAAGTCAACGACTTGGCTTACAGTTTATATAAATAAAATGCAGACAAAATATGCGAACATGATATCCTGGCCGTGGCAAGTTCAAGGATGTCTGGCTCTCTTTTGAACCCGTAAACGTAACCGTAAACGTGAACGTGAACGTGAACGTGAACGTAAACGCAACGGCGCAACGCCCGAAGTTGCCGTCCAAGTGTCCCAGGCACGCAAAAGGTTGCGTTTTTTGGCGTTTCGGCCCGCTTATTCAATAAGGCCAAAAGAATTTGTGTAAATTGGCAAATTACGCATAAATGGCGAGACGCCAACAACAGTCGCTGGGGAATTGAACCCGCTCGCTGCTTAGTTCTAGCTGCCGTTTGGCGTTGTTGATGTTTTTTTTTTTGTTGTTGTTGTTGCCGTATTTCTCTTTTTGGGCCTGTCATGGCCCAAAATTAATGTTGGCTAGAACAGATCGGCGACGCGACGGAGCAATAAAGCGTTGCCAACCGCCAAACTGGTTTCATGCGATTGCCCCAACGCGTGACCCCAACAGAGGTCAACACTCAGTCGGCACTCAGCCCGCAGCTGGAAATTTGGCAACGTAAGAAGAAGCAGCAGAAGAACAACATATTGGCCGTAGATCAACAATCAACAGGTGACTTATAGCCAAACCATTTCCCATTTACCATCGTGCGGTGGCTTAGTGTACCGATCATAAACTGAGATTGCAAAAATATTCCAAAAAATTCGCTATGCTAAAGACAAATCTTTGGCTGCCGCAGATCAGCAATCTACATGTGCCAAATGGGCTAAAATGAAATAAATATTTCGTGGAACTATCCCCATAAACTATAAACTTTTTCGCTGCTGCTTATTTTATCGATGAGACGTCATACAAATGTCCAATAATTTACACACGACTCAGCAAAATATCGAGATAGAAAATCAGTAAAAAAAAGCTTAGGTAAATATAAAATAATAATAATGAATGAATTTTATGTGAGCAGAATTCAAAAGATTTTGGGATATAAATTTTGTGTTATATTTAAAGGAAAAAGTAGAACTTCTATGGCGAATATTATGTATACGACTTTATATTATATAAAGCAAAATAAAATAAAAATTCTCAATAGAAATGTTAAGTAAAAATAATAATTACACTCTCTACATTTACAAAAATTGTTCAAAAACCTCTTTCGAAAAAGTCAAAACTTAATTTGACTTAAGTCAACTTTTAACTAAGGTCAGAAAATGCCAAATGTTATAGCATTTCTAGTTTTTTAGCTTAACCACAATTAGAAATCCCAATGCTTAATGCAATGATAATTTTAAATATTTCTGCAAGAAAACGATTAAATTGTGTAAAATCTTAGCTCTCTTTCACAGTTGCAACTCTCTAATGACTTTTTTCATTGTATTCCATTGGCCTGCTTTTCTTGCCCGCCTACAGCTTGATCTTTTAAGAGGGCGCCATTCAGTCCCAAATTCACCTTGACTTTTCTTAAACGGCATTTGCACTGCCATGGCTAGCTTAAATTTTATTGTCCACACACACACACACACACACACACACACACACACACACACACACACACACACACACGCAGACACACTGGGGTGGGTGTACAAAATCAATATGTCGAGCCCTAACTTCCTGCACCATTTTGGGCTGTTTGGCGCTTGTCGAATCCTGCGGTAAGGCTGGCAAAAGGATATTGAAAAGGGCGCCGCTTGCAACACAACGGCATCGGAAACTTTTTTCATTTTTAGTTTGTCAAGTTGCACAAAGGCAAATGGCGCTGACGACAGCGACGGCGACGGCGATGGCGACGCACGAACCTGCCGCTTCTAAGTTTTTCCAAAAGCTGCCTTGGCGCCGGAGACGAGACTGCGGGCCCGGCAGCGAGTGCGCTTGCAGCGAAAGGACAACTCAACGTTTATAGGCTGGCACTGCCATTAGTCCAAAACCGAACGAAGGCCAAAGTTGGCTGGCGTTCTGGGCGCCAGCCTTTGTGCAACTTTAGTTTTTGGTCTTTTGTTGCAACGTGTTGCCTGCTTTCAGGCAACGGCGTTAATCGGCTCAGCACGACAGCGGCACCTAGCGTCCGTTGGCACCGGCCCAAGCCCCGCTCAGCGGCGAACTCAATTTAAATAGCACGCCCAACAGGTCGTATGTGTAATAAATTGTAAATGCCAACCGAACGCATCGATGCAAGCTGTGGGCGTGGCAGCGTTTAGTTAATCTATGAAATACTCACACAAGCACACGTACCTGTGTGAGTGTATGTGTATATGTGTGTGTGTGTATGTGTGCATAAATATGTCCTGTATTATAAATTATGCACGAAACAAGCCCTGGTTCGGCAGGCTGGCTGGATGGCATTTTGTTGTCCTGGCAATACAAAAGCAATTGTATAATTACGTTCTAATATGATGACTGCGCCACTTTCACAGCTGAACTAGCAGCTATACCGAAACATTAATGCGCTGTAAATGGTATATCTTAAGCTGAATAGTTTAATTGTGAATACAAAACAAAAGAGCGAGAAACTTAAGAAAATTGAATAATTCACACGTTTAAAGTAACTCAAAGCCGGATTATTTTTATCTTGGTTTCTAAGGAAAGAATCTTCGTGTTTCGAGGATTATGTCTAAAAATAAAATAAAAATCAGAGAATAATACAGAAATTGTAATTCCTTGCTGCCCACTCGTCAAAACAAACAAAACAAAGCAAAGTACAATTTATATCTATATATATATTTGTATATGTATCGATGCTATCGCATATTTTTATTCATTTCCATTTCCATTTTAATTTATCGATAGTTACAACCGGAGATCGATGTATATATTTTTATATATAGTATATTAGCTTTGAGGTATATAGATAATTTTTACTTTTCAAACCTCACTTATATTTATGTGCACCATTTGTTTTTAAAAACCGATTGGATAATAATAGGCGTAATTTTTTGAACGGGCTAACTATGGGAATTGTGCAACACTGGCGCCTAAAAGTGTATGCGCGCCAATTGCTTTGCATAAATTGCATGCGTTTTAATTAAATGCCAACGATGTGAGACAAATGCGGCTGCTGCGACACACAGACTTTCATTCTTGTCCGCTGTCCCGTCAAGTTGGCCAAGTGCCTTTGTGTCTGGCCGTTAAGCCAGCAGCTCCGCAGAGCAATTATTTATTATGCTCAGGCACTTTTGATTACGCATGGCTCTGTGTGTTGTTCAGTTTGCATATTGCCGACTTGTTTGCTTGCAGGTGCATTCGCAAAAAGCAACAGCACATTTGCAACAATGGCAGCAACAACAACTGCAACAGCAGCAACAACAAAAACAACAACAACAACTGTAACATCAAGTGTTTCGGCCATGTCTAAATTAATGCCTGCAATTAAAATGCTTAACACTCGTTGATTTACAGCCCGATCAGAGTCAAGCAGAGTTGGTTGTCCCCTCACCCCCTCCCCACTTCACCACTTCCCCACTCCGTCACTCCTCCGCTCACCGCACACCATTCACCACTCTATTCTCTAAGCTCTAGTCAGCTGCTGGTTTTGCAGTTGGCCAACTGCTGTCAACAGCTTGCGGCCATTCAAAGTAGCTGTGGCTGCCAGCCTCGCCCACAAAATCATCTTCGTTGCCCCGAAAGCCCCCTCATTATCTGATTGTTCAAATGTTGGCAGTTGCTTGCGTTTACTCGCATTGTTCACATGCTTGCACGATGGGTCGTCGTTGGATCCTTGGTTCGCTCCAGTTGCAATTTAGTCGCATTTGGCACTTGCTTGGCTCGACATCATTTTGATTATTTCCATTGTTGTGCATATTTAGTCAGCTCAATGATATATGTTTAATTTTTTGATTCCAGCACACTCCATTGGTTATATTCTTGCGTATTTTCCACTGTAAATTACTGATGATAATTACCAGGCTGATGATGCATTCCAGTTTGCTAGCTTAGGCAATCGAGCTGACTGATTTGGCAGTCGACCAATAATGCGACCGAGAGAGCAGAGTCCCAGAGACAGACGGAAGGGGGGGGCAGTTGGGCAATAAGTTCAGTGTCCATTAGTGCAAATCTCAAGTGCAATTCGCCAAGATAAACACTCGATATATTCATACATATATACATATACCAGGATGTATGCAAGAGCATCTACTGCTAAATCGCTTTCAACAGAATTTCATTCACACAACACACACACACACACACACACACACTCACAAACATGATGGCAGGAGATGTGGGACGCTTGACGCTTAAGCAAATGCATTCAGCAGCGATGACAATTCTTTATTATGAATTAAAGAAATGCGCACGCATCCTAGCGTTAAGCTGTCAGAAACTAAAGCTTTTGCATTTCCCCCCACTTCCGCTCTCTCTATCTCTCTCTCTCTCTCTTACTCTATCTGTATATGTATCTCCATCTCTTTTGTGTAAAATTGCCCACTACAAATTCGATTTACATTGTCAAAAACTCTGCAGCTTGGGCACTCGCCTATCACACACACACACTCACACACACACACACAGACGACAAGCACGGCAGCTGGCAGCTTTGCCGGTGGCAGCAAAAAAGAATTGCCTACTTTTAGGCTGGCGCTTGATTCATGCGCAACGACAGCAACAGTAGTTGTAGAGGTAGAGGCAGCGGCAGAGACAGGGGCGCGGCAGCAACAAAAGGCAGCTGCAATTTAATTACCGTTGCAAAGATACAGATACGCAGATGCCCATGCATCCAATTTTCAACCAACAAACAGCCTGAATCAGCCCATCCACACGGCCCTCACCCGCACCCGGCCTCTGGCCCCCTGTCCGCCAGCTTTGCCCCAGCAGCAGGCAAAATGCCATAGTTTTGAAATATAACCGTGCCAGGCAGCATGGTTGGGCAATCGAGCTTCGTGTACCGTTATTTGCTACCCTAGACATTATCAGCTGCGCGGGGTATTATAAATGGTCAACAATCGGGATCTTCTCAGCTAATTTAACTGTATTAATATTTCGCACACTTCTATTTTTGCATTAATAATAAAAATACAGATTTGCATTAAGTAAAATTCGTTGAGTTAGCCGTGAGCTGCTGCTTAAAGGTCGTGGTGCAGCTTATCTCGATGTCGAGCAAGTCAAAGCGCACATTATTTTCGCCTTTATTTACGCGTTGTTGTTGTTGTTGTTGTCATGATTATTGTGCAAATAAAAGGAGAATCGCATAAAAATTTTTTACTACGCCAGCGTTGTTACCCCGGCAACACGTTGAGTGCCATGGCTTTAACAAAAGATGCAACCGCTGCAACACACACACACACAGACACACAAATACACAGAGAGTGGCACAACCACACGCCCACCTCCTCCCACGCTTCGCTTAACTAATTAGTGTGTGTGAGCAAATGACGGGCGAGTTGCTGCCGCTGCTGCTGTTGCTGCTGTTGCTGCCATTGCTGGTGTTGCTGCAGCTGTAGCTGATGGCGGGTGCACGGTTGCTGTTGGTGGCGCTAATTCAGTGCGGCTTGCCGGCTGGGTGGGTGGCTCATTCAGTCGTGCGCTTGCAGCACTGCAACGCAGATTTACCGTTTCGAATTGTGTTTGAATTATGTATAATTAAATTTCAACATTATTCACGTTTCAAGGCAAAATCAGCAGCTGCGCGCGTGAACTGTGGGCAAAAGGATTCCACAACTAACGATGAGCTCCTCGTCCTGTTCACGCGTTTTTTTTTTTTAGATTATTAAAAGCATACTACACCATACTCCAATACAATTTCTATAATCAACTATGCTATACTATTTTAAGATACCATAAGCCATAATGCCATGTATTATATTACACTATTCTATTAGATATTATATTTTCTATAATATTTAATTTCTAAATCTAAATTTTTTAAGTTCGTTTTTTAAGCTGCCATAACTCTGTCAAAACTGAACCAAAAAAGGTATTTCAAAATTTGGAATAGCAAATTTATATTTTCAATAGATTGCGGATGTTATAACTAGTATAAAAAACAACATAAGAAAAGTAATTCCGAGAACGTAAAATTTTTGGAAGAAACAAACATATAGTAATCTAGTTGGACAGGACTCATTACGGTAAATAAATGTTAAGCATACATATATACAAAATTCGAGTATGTGGTCGCATGTAAGTTAAAATATGTTTACAGATTCAATCTCGTTGTGTGCGCTCATTAAGCAAATATCAATTACAGTTACCCCTTCCGCCTATCTATCTCTTTATTGTTTTTTATTATTTCTGTCTGTCTGTTTGTTTTGTGTTCTTTTTTTTAACACATCGCATAGCTCACAAGGCACAAAGCTATTTATGGGTGAAGGCGCGCCGCGGGCATATCAATTGTGCCGACAAGCTTGGCAGCACAAAGTACTTAATGCAAATCAGAAAAAAAAACTTAATTGTAATTAATTTAATAAAAGCAACAAATGCATGTAGCAGGATTTAAAAATGCAACAACAAAGGTATGATATTTAAGAAATAAAGTAACTGAAATATAATGAATTCTACTTTATAATACTATAATGTTTGATAATATTATCAATTAACGGTTCAAAAAACATTTTCAAAAAAATTAAATATTAATAAATGTATATAAATATAATCAGATTGTTTATAAAATTATAAATTCATATACAAATGCAAATTTAAATAAAAAAAATGTTAAAGCATAAACATAAAAATAAATATAGACGTTAACCCAATTACAATTTTTCTTTAGTTAAACAAAAAAATATCGTTATAAAATAAAAAATATTATGATACATAAATTAAAGAACATTTGTGAACATGAATAGTCTTGTTATTTATATTAATAGTTTAAAATTATTTTTGTAACTTAAATTCATTTTATTCAGTTTAATTGTGTATAATCTAAAATAACAACAAAATAATAATATATTTACAGCTGATTTCATTTGAAAATTTGTTTAATTTAATGTAAATAGAAAAGCAATATAAAATAATAAGATAAGAAAAAAACAATTATGAAATAAGTAAGAACGCTGCAGTCGGGCGTCACCGACTGCGTTTTACTCGTTCACGTTATTAAATATTTCTATTTTAAAAAATTTCGGTATTTTCCAATTGTGTGGTTCTGGGAAGGTGGGGAAGAGTGGGTGGTGCGGGTGGGTGGTGTTCGTCGGCAAAATTTTATTCCGCTCTTTGAAAAAGGTGACCAGTTATCTACCCACCAAATGTGGTAACTTTAGCTAAAAAACTGTGGAAGATATAGGCATTTCCGGTGGAGCGAGCGCGTTTGGGGTATTATAGTGGGCGTGGCCGAGATATCAAGGGTGCAATCTTTGGGGGAGATCACCAGCTATCTACATACCAAATTTGGTGTCTCTATCTTTAAAATTGTGGGAAATATTCACTTGTTATCGATTTGCGATTTGAGGTGTATCTAAATGTTATCGTTCATCCGGACGGTCAGACGGACAGCATGACGGACATTGCACGAACCCAATATACTAGTTTCACTTCGTGAACGAGTATAATAACTATTTACATTGGAAATATATATATTAATCGACAAAAAATCAAATTGCGAATTGCCTATCAAGAGTATAGGATGATTGGCGCTATAGCGTACATAAAATATGTTTAATTTGTTTTTTTTTGTTCGTTATTTGTTGAATTAATTAAAATTCAATAATAAAATTGATAAATGCAAGCTGAATTAATGCTGCGTATGGAGATGGCCTGCAAAATCAAGTGAAATGTTAAATGGCATAAATAAATAAAGGCGCACAAATGGTGCACAATTGCTGCTTGTTTATAAATATAATTAATAAACATTTATTATGCGTATATACCCACGCACCCTCCCCACCTATCATCCTTCTTTACTTCTCTGGACAACAAGTCAAACAAGAAGCAAACAGGGAAAAGCAAATTATTGAATTCCATATTTTATTTTAATCCTTGTTAATAAATTCGTAGAGTACATAAAAGTGCAGTTGAAATGTTCAAATGATTTAAATAAACTCGTTAAAATGTTTTGACTTCTTTTCGATTTTTATCGGTTGCAAATGAGTATAAATAAATATATAAACATATATAACTATAAAAAATTGTCAAAATGTTTTTACTTCTTTTGGATACTTCCAATTAAAAATGCGTAACGTATATAAATATTTATAAAACATTCATTAAATGTTTTGACTTTTGTGTCTTTTTTTCCAATTACAACTGAGAAGTACTAAAAAAAAAGCTTTAACTTTTAGCTTATTTAAATTTTTCAAATACGAATTAAAATATACAAATTATTATCAAAACATCATTAAAATTTTTGGACTGCTTTTGGATTTGTAGCAATTACAAATGAGTGCACATATATAAATACCTATAAAACATCTTTAAAATATTTTGATTTCTTTGGATTTTATAATTACAAAGGTGTATAACTATATATAAAACAAATTTGTATAAATATGTATGTAAAGATCTATACAATATAATTGAACTTTGTATAATAATTGGTATATGTAGAAAAATTTATCTTAAGTCTTATAAAATATAATATTAAAGATTTCGTAGCCTACATAAAAAAATGTATGGCAAAAAAATGTATATGAACAAATTTCAATAAATAAAAAAAATGGATGCAAAAAAAAAAATACAATTTTAACTTACTTTAAAAAAAAAACATAATTTTCAAACATTGCCAAAAAAAATATTGATGAAATAATTACAAGTTGGGGGTGATTATATCATACGGAACAAGGTCGGCAAACAGATCGGCAACTTGGATAAACTCTTCCATTTGCTGCTCGAATGCAGGCCAGCTGAGAATTTGCTGTGGATCCAAAATGTTTTGAATTATGGTCCACTCAGTCCACAAGGTCGCCAAGTTGAAAACTGGGGGCATCTGCAAATTTGATAGCTGCGGCACTGACAGCAACAGCACATCAGGCATATGCAAAGGAGCTGGCACTAACAGTGGCTCCGGAATGGGTTCGGGACTGCTTATTAATAGGACAACGGTCTGTAGCACTTCCCAAACCCTGACAAGTTCATCAAAACGTTCCCTGTACATGATCAAAATGTTCTGCACCAAGGGCCAGTCCGTCCACATCGCGCTCAAATCTATCTCCGGCAGTGCCTGCTGCGCTGGCTGCTCGATTGGGTACTGCATGAACACATCATCGTGATATATGCCAATATCTATATCACTTTCATCGCTATCGGTTTCATCTTTAGACAACTGTTTATTCGAATTTGGCTGATCATCTTCGAGATCACTTGGCAAGCTCAAATCGATCAACTCTGGCTCGGTTAGACCGCTTGAAATGCTTATAAGGCTTAGCTCTGAGCCATCACGCGCAATATCCCCATTATCCACATAATTACTGAACTCAAGTAGAATAAATAGTCATAAGACAGGAAATTGTCGCTGCCAAAACAAACGCTTACCCCTCTAGATTTGTCCACAAGTTGGCGTTGCCACACTGTTCACAAATACCGTCGATACGCATGTGCATGTCCGACAATGCCGCGGGATGCGGCTCAAAGCCCATGGCGGTATCGCAGACTCTACGTATTTGCGGCAAATTATATCATCAGTAAAACAGCCAGCATCAATCGTCACTTACCCGCATAATAGGCCCAAATCTACTCCTTGACTATCCATAATACTGTTGTGATTTCTATTTATTTTGTTTAAATGCAAATTATTGAGATATAATATTCCTGTTGATGTTTGAAGCCAAGTCTCTGCAGATTCCAAATATAGTCTTGAATTTATCGCACAACAAGCACCATGCACCTTGCAGTTAAACGCTGTCAACGCGCATTGCAAGCTTTAAAACGTGCCAACTGCAACGGATTTTACAACACTTGCGGTGCCTCTAGGGTTGTCAAACTTGCGGAGACAACTATAAAACTCGGTAAGCGAACTAGACAATAAAACTACAAAGATGCGTTAAGAGACACTCATGTGTTCATATAAATAAAATGGCCGATAAAATAAACTAAACATCTACCGTAAATTGGATCGTTTGTTTGACACATGGTGCACACTTCCAGTGTTGAACAATATCAGTTAATAATATCATTACCCAGTCAATCGAAGCCAAAGCTTCAATCGAAAATATCTTTATGTAATCGAATTAAAATTAAAATTTAATAATAAAATACTTTCTACGAGGGGGCGGGGTGTGTTAACATTGTTAGCATTTGTATGTTTGTGTGCGCGCACTGGCAAATAAACTGTAATTGTAAATAAACATAAATTTCAAAATTATTACCAATAGGACTCGTTTTTTTTTCAACTTATTTGTGCCAGTTTTTTGCACTCCCAACACACACGCACGCACACAGAGTGAGTGGATGCATAATGGATGCCCGCATGCGATATAAATATTACTCGATATTTTTTATGCATCAGTTGCAATAGATACTCGCACAGGTTTCTGCTCTGCGGAATATGCATAAAGTAAAATATTTTTAATTGGTTGACTTTTACAGCTGAATTTGCGCATTTCGAAAATTATAAGTATCAATAATAGTAAATAAAGGTACTCAAAGCTGAAACGGGGCATTTAATTAAGTCTCTATCCACAAACGATGGTTAACAAGAAAAATTACACCTTTAAAATAGCGTCAAATTGGTTGATTTGGCCTTGGTCTCTTTCTCTTGTCACAGTGTATTTAAAGTTCGCCAACTTTAAATATTTTTTTGCCATCCCATATTTGTTTTTCATATTTTTTATTTTGTAGGTTTTTGTTTTTATTTTATTTTTTTTTGTGCTGTCAACGTTTGGGCACCACGCCCACGCCGTTTGGCCCTGCTGTGCCTGGAAAACGCCCAGTTTGTCTGTTGACTGTTTTTCAATTTTGTTGTTGCTGGTGGTTGTTGGTGGTTTTTTGCCACTTTGGCGGATGTCATAAATTGGTGCGGCGAACAGCATTTCCCATGTGCAAAATTGAAAAGTGCGTTCTGGTAATGCGCTAAAACATTGCCACGCCCACACCACAGGCTTAACCAAGGCGAACGATCTTAAGCGATATATATGTACATATGTATGTACAATCTAGATAGTGCCACATATAAAACGTTGCTCTTCGACAAATGCCAACAATTGTTGCGGGGCCCAAACTGTTGCCAATAGGAACAGGCTGCTCGCCAATTGTCGCCAGAACAGCGCAAATTTGTTAACGGAAGCGGATGTTGCTATTGGCCAATGGGCAAATGCGGGGGCAGTGTGTGTGTGTGTGTGTGTATGTGTGTGTGTGTGTATGTGTGTGTGCAGGAAATCGTGTGGCAACATTTTATTGCTGGAAAATGATCGATTTAAAGAGCTTAGTCCATATCACGTTTCTATGGAATTTCACTTGTGAATTGTTCAATTTGCAATTGAAAATGCAATATGCATAAATGTTTAATGACAGCGGCGAAAGAACAACAGCAACAACAACAGCAAATTACAAATTTAATTAATTTTACAATGCAGCACTTCTTGGATTGGGTCACTTCAGACCCCGAAACCCCGCATCCACTGAATTGACATAATGACCAAATAATTTTCCAGTTCGCTGCGCCTTTATGGGCATGTGCACAAAACTGAACCGAACGGTATATTGATGTGGGAATGGTGGGGTTACGGGGAAGAAGTGGGGGTGTACATACATGAAACTGGCTGACAGAAAGACAAATTTCAATTTTGCATACGTTTGACAGGCGACGCCATCGAGTCGCATTTAACGCAAATGTTCATTTTCAATTTGTAAATTTATTATAAATGTCAACATTAATTTAGCGCAAAAATCTATGCAGCATTCTGTGGCAGGTGGACGAGCGGGCGGACGGACGAGCGGGCGGTTGCAAGCAATGTGCCGCCATTAGCATTAGCCTGACACATGACACGTGACCGGGGCGCCATCGGCTAAGCAATTAATCAAGCGAATGATGCAACAGTGGCCATGCCTGGCACAAAGGTAATTTGGCACTTAAAAAGGGTAAACGAGCCTCAAACCCCAGACCCCCAAAGTCGAACCCGAATTCACATTCGAAAGCCAAAGCGAACCTTTGTCAAGGCACTTTGAAGGACGCCGCCTAATGTGACGAGTCTTTGTCCCCCTTTGTCCCAGCCCTTCGGCATGGGGCTCCTTGGGTCAACAGCGACGCAGCTCCATTTATCATGTGATTGACTAGATAATTGACTGCTCGTATAGCTCCTAAGGCACTAAGTTGGTCTATTTTTGTGTAATAGCCTGCGTTTTCACACACCATCATTCAATTCAGTTCGAACCTCGAGTGAAGCAATTTCGTTAAAAGCTGCTCATCTTACACAAAATAGCCTTGCTTAAGGTAAAATTAAATAAAAAATAAATAGGATACTCTACCAAATATAACAATAATTTAATTATTCTTTAATTAAACAATAAACTTAATTTTAATTTATTTTTGGTACACTGTAGCTTTTCACAATCAATTCAAGCAGAATTTTAAACAGAGTATTATTTTTTAAATTTCAATATACAATTTGTTTTATCGTGTTATGATTGAAACTCTTTTTTTAATTTGGTTTTGTATTTATTATCTCTTGTGTACCACTGTGTGGGAGCACATACATACGTCACTCTCCATACCGAGTCTCCTGTTGTGTTTACTGTGGACTCGCGTCATAAATTGCCTGAAACGGTGAGGGAGAGAAGGGAAAAGGAAAGATAAAAGAGTCACAGCTTAAAACTCAGCAGCCGAAAATATTGCAGCAAGAGTATTAGACAAAGCGCGACACTATATAAAAATATTATTGATTGGCAGGATGGTGTTCTGGCGAGGGGACACTGGGACGTGGCGAAAGCTCGCTGCAAATGGAGACGACTATTAGTAAACAGCGGGTGTTGCTGCCACGGGGGCGACGGACAAACGCATGCTATAAAGCCATAAACGCCAAGCCATAAATTATGCCGGCCACACGCAGGGGCTGCCCATGGTACGAGAAAGGGAAGGGCGGCCGGATGGTGCAGAAGGTGCGGGGAAGCGGTACGCTTGTGTGACATGTGTGAAAATGCACTTTGCTGTCCACTTGACTGTTTGGTCGTTGCTTGCTGACAGTCGGTGACGGGTGCGGAGGCGGCGGCGGTACCGAGGGGCGTGGACAGAATCAGGACCCGACGAAGCAAGCCCCACACCACCTATGAAAATACCCCTGTATACCCCTCACGTTGCCTGCTGCGATGAAATTTATTTATTTTCGCGTTTGTCGCCCGTTTGTCCATTTGGCGGTTTGTCAGCGAATACTGGACGGGTCGCAATTGCAGAGGAAGAGCTTAAATTATGTAGATGGCAGCCCTGCTGCATAGCGATGAGCACGACCAAAGATTACCGAGCGGCCAACAGCTGGCAGATATTCGCATCGGCCAAATGTTATCCCTAACGCTTTATTTACCCTATTGCATGGCACACGAATTTCGACATACATAAAACTAAGTTTAGATGCATATTTGTAGCAGCCGAAGCTGTAAAGTTGAACATCCTTAAAATAAATAAAAAAAAAGAATATATTTATTTCATTTCATTTTGTTCATGGTTTTTGTTTAAGATTGATGCACTGCATTTGAAATGCATTTTGAAAAATCTGTTTTTCTTTTATTTATTCATTTTTGTTGTTAAATGCATTTACTTCAAGCTTATCAAGTCAAAAGTAATTGGTGAAAGTCAGCAATCGAATAAAAACAATAAATGATATTATTTAATTATGAAATGAATACTGAAATTTTATTGTTGTATATTCTATATTATTATATCTTACTAACTAAACCGATTTTGTTTTTTGACAGATTTGCTTAGCTTTTTATTGATTAAAATTGAATACATATTCATATATATAAAGAATGCCATATTTAGTTCTTATTTTGTGTATTTTCGTTGAAAGAATGTATGTAAAAAAATCGAAAATTTCGTTTGTTAATTATTTTCTTTTGTTATATTTTCCCTAGTATATATATATATATATAGCTTTAGACTTGATGGTGGTCATGTTTTCTCATTATGACTGGAATCGACCTCTTCGTTGTTGCTCTGGTTCAATTCCATTCTGAGGGATCATCGCCAAGTGCTTTTGTAGTTGCAGCATCTTTTAGCCCCTGCCCCCGGTCTCTTCTTTGCCTACGTTGTTTTGTGGCACCTTGCAAGTTCAAGTTTCTGGATGGCACGCGTGGGTGGCACTCGGACCTGATGTGATAGAGTGCCGCGACACTGAGTAATCTATTTTGAGTCCGGGTGTGTGACACACACAACACACACACACTCTGACACACACACACACACACACGCACCGTCTAATAGTGGCATATAAAGTCGCACGTTTTGCGCCACGTTTCTGGCTTCGTGTTCGGGTTGTCTGTTTGTCCGGTGCGGGCTGAGGAGGGGAGTACGTTTGCTTTTGGGCTTCGCTTTTGTTTTTGGCGTTTTTACAACACGGCCAGCATAACAATGTCGCCCAGCAACGACAACAGGCAACGAAAAATTGCAAGTGGACACATGAATTATGTGCAGCACTCGAGTTAAACAACCGCCGGGCGCGTTAGCCAACTCCCAGCTCCCATCTCCCGGCTGCCAGCTCTCAGCTCCTCCCGGCTCCCGTCTCCTGGCACTCAGCTCTAGGTTTTTAGCTTTCAGCTTCCAGTTGTGGCAAACAAAGAGCGACGACGGCTTCCTACTAAATGCACGACTACTCAGAGTTCTGTTGTAGCGACGCTTTTTTTATACACTCACATGCTCGTTTTTGTTGGCTGCCCATTGGGGACGCGTTAGTGGTCCGTGGCCGGGTGCCCGGCGCAGGCAAACGCCGGATGCGGGCTGACGACGACGACTGGAGGACAGCGCGAACTGTGTGC